>JAVKPL010014994.1:0-93071 GCA_032173675.1 Gastrolobium villosum | reverse complement strand
TTATTGTAAATTAATAATTAATTAATAAGTTACACATAAAATAGTTCACAAATAACAGTGATACAATTCGGTGTTCCAGCAAAATATCTCTGACATCAGCCTGCTAACTATAAAAGAAATAAAAACAGTATATGTTAGCATAACATATGATTTAGCGAATAAAGAACAGAAGAATTGAACAGGTAATTGTCAGAAGTATTATTCAATGTGGTTTTTTGCTTTTGAATTTCAGAATCGTATTTTAAAAATACAGTATAAAAATAATCAAAATCCAACGCTAATCAACATTTGAAAAAAATATAACTTAAGGAATGCAGATTTTACCTGTACCAAAGAGCAACGTTATATCCAATTGACTGAAGCAATATAAATTACAGTAATCTCTGAAATACTTCTTTGTAGACTATGTTAAAGGTACTGTTTGTAACACAACCATCATCATCAAGTATCAAAATCTTCAATCCTTTTTTGCTCTTTACTCGGGATAGTGCCACATATAATTGCCCATGACTAAAGACTGGCCTGGGTAGATAAATTCCAACATGAGAAAGCGATTGTCCTTGACTCTTATTGATTGTCATGGCAAACGAAACCACAAGGGGAAATTGTCTTCTTTGGAAATTTACAGGAAAAGAATGACTTGAGGAGCTCATTGTCATTCTAGGGATTAACACATTTTCTCCTATATTGCTTCCTGTAAGAACAGTTGCCTCAACCACATGATTGCCTAATCTTGTAATAAGCAATCTTGTTCCATTGCATAAACCTCTTGATTGGTCAATATTTCTTAATAGCATGACTGGAACTTTGACCTTCAAAATTAATTTATGATCTGGAAGCCCAGAACAGGAGAAGGTATTTAAGATCTCAGGTGAGAATTCATCATCCTCAAGGGAAGAATTACCGTCTTGCTTCAAAATATTATCTGAACTTAAATATATTCTTTCGTCACCTGGAATCAAAGACATTAAGTTCTCATTTAAAATAGAAACATCTGCCAATTTTGGAGTCAGAATGGCACGTTCTTTAAAGAATGTGGGTTCTAAAATATGATCCAAGATATCAGGATACACAAAATCCATTAAATCTGAAAGTGGATTCGGTGATTCTTTAATCAATAATTCATCTGGAATTGTTATAATAGATTCTCCATCCACATCATCTCCAAGAACACCATCCCCGACTTTAAGAAGCCAATCAGAAAATTCCTTTATTTCCATTAAATTGTGAGTGTCACTTCCAGAACTAAGCCGCATGTTCTTGGTCAAAGTTAATAAATGACAATGAGACCAAAGACAAGAAGAATTAATGGTTGCATGGACTATATCTTGTCTGCTTCCATGAGGAACAACAGGTAAGATTTGCCTGAAGTCACCCCCAAGAACAACAACTTTCCCACCAAATGGTTTATCAACACAACTTGAATCAGAAAATCTAAGAACATCTCTAAGTGTTTTGTCTAGAGCCTCAAAGCAAAATCTGTGTACCATTGGAGCTTCATCCCATATGATTAGCTTTGTTTTCGCTAGCAATTCGGCAATATTAGAATTCTGCCGTATATTACATGTTGAATCCTCAGTGATCTGAATTGGAATACGAAATCTAGAGTGTGCTGTCCGGCCTCCAGGAAGCAAAAGTGATGCAATCCCGCTAGAAGCAACATTAAGTACAATTTCGCCTTTTGATCTAATGGATGCTGACAATGTATTCCAAATAAATGTCTTTCCTGTACCACCAAAGCCATATAGAAAAAAGAATCCCCCTGTACCCACTGAAACTGCCGAAATTATCTTGTCATAGACAACTTTTTGCTCATCTGTAAGGGAACTCATTAGTCTTTTATGTTCTTTAACCAAAAACAATCTGTCATACAATAATTCATCAAGCACTAAGCGGTTGTGCATATCAAGCAAAGATGCACCAGTGATGCAGGGCATTGAAGGGTAATCAGAAAGGCATTTTCCATTACTCTGTAGCACTTTATCAATTTCAGCAAGTGTTGTGTTTTTTATTTGTTCTTCAGTAAGAATTGCATCTGTAGAAACGTGGAAAACAATGAAAAAATGACAATTGAAAGTACAATTATAACAGTACTCATGGTACATTATTTTTGCCACAAAAAAGTGGTATATTCAACAGAAAAAAATAATGATAAAAAAATTATAATGCATACGATATGTTCATAATGAATACCTGGATGTCCTACTGTTGTTCTATGTCGATAAAGAACATCGTCAGAGAGAAATTGCCAACACTTCCCCCAAACATTTTCAGGTCTATTCATTGAGTTACCGAACAACAACAGAGCAAAAAGACGTCTAAGATAAGAAGCTGACTGCCAAGAACTTGCCTCCTTAATTGCATCAATGTATTCATTGTCATCATCCAAAAGTCCAAGAGAATAGCAAGCATCTTTAAATGTTGGAAACATCACCCCATTGATAGTTCTCAGGTCCTCATAACTTGTGCAACCCTTTTTAAAATTAAGAAGCATTCGAAGATAGGAATCTTCTCCACTATTTGCAGAAAAACGATTTATTCTTCCAATTGAGAATCCTTTTTTTCTAGGATGCCATTCTTGACTATTTGCATTATAAACAAAATGAGTTGGATATTCGGCATAAGTAAGATGTCTACCTTCTGGGAATTTTTTATTTGCATCCATCCAACTCTCAAAAATTGATTGTCTAAACTCCTCCCTTGTCTTTACTTCAGATATTGATGCAGTATCATGAAAAACAACGGTCTTTTCATTGGGTAAGTGAAAAGGCAATCTCATCACAGGGGGGTTTCTGTAATGAATTTCAAATCCAAATATTCTCCAAGCAGCTTCACATGCGGATACATACCTATCATAAATAAAGAATTATGTTAAATGGAGTCTAGTAAAAAAAATAATACATGCACAGTAATTCAAAAGCTAATGGAGATTAATTTCAGTACCTGCAATCATAAAACATTTTAATTTCATCATCTGAATGATGTATAGCAGCAGTAACTCTATCATTTCCTTTATGAATGTATTTAAAAAGATATTTAATAGCACTGGTCTGACAGGTATATTCCACATTAATATGAGCTTGGTACTTTAAAAGGAGTTTTGCATTATAAGGCACAACAAAACGATTATCAAGTTCAACACCATTTTTCTTCGCAACCCTCCCATTATCTCTTCTCTTATAATGAGGGAATCCGTCATCATCAATAGTCGTACGGGAACAAAAACCCTTCGGAAATTTCTTTGTACACTTTCCCTCCTTCATGCAAGGTGACTTGTAATTGTTAGCACCACAGGGACCATGCATCATGTAACTGGTGACAGCAAGAAAGAGAGAAGGATGGGTTTCCTTGTTTGGAATCTCTGCTGAAATCAATCTATCAATATCAAGTCCACTATTGGGCTTGTTAGAAGGGTGCAAGAACAACAAAATATGAGCATGAGGGAGTCCACGTTTTTGAAATTCAATTGTACAAACATCTGTTACAGTTCAATAAACGAACAACGGCCGGATTAGAAGACAATAATACATATAGAGCATTTGTGGGTTCCAGTAAAGTTGTAAAAATTGATTTTGCCCATATACTTACATGCGTTAACTCTGCCAAGAACATGTTCTTTTCTTAAATCATGGAGCAATTGGTCTAATTTGAACTTGAAAACTCTGCAAAGAATATCAGGTCGATCTTCAGCGTTTAAGTTTCTGGCCCTAAGAAACCGTGTAATCTCTGGCCACTTAGGATTGCAGGTAATTGTTATAAAAAGATGAGGATATCCAGCCCAACGGCAGATTGCAAAAGCATCCTTACAATTCTCAGCCATATATCTAGGTCCGCCTGTGAATGAAGAAGGAAGAATAATACGCTTTCCAGTTTTAACAGCTGCATCCTCCCCTTTATCCCATGCATGTATTATATTTTTGTACAACTCTGCCCTTAGTTGATTTTGATTATGGCGGATGAAATTAAGACGGTCATACTCAACCATAGTATAAGCATCAACCAGGAATTGCTGGAATAGTTTTCTGGAGTGAAGAAGAATTTGGGACTCCCCTGATCTCATTTGAAGCCTAAACGAAAAGAATTCTTTCATGCT
The DNA here is from genome assembly GCA_032173675.1 of Gastrolobium villosum. Lineage (NCBI taxonomy): Eukaryota > Viridiplantae > Streptophyta > Magnoliopsida > Fabales > Fabaceae > Gastrolobium > Gastrolobium villosum. Next base: position 88,978 of record JAVKPL010014994.1, on the reverse strand, counting down.
AATCGTTGATCTTGGGTTTGTCGTACCACTGGAAATGGAAGCACGCTGGACATCATCGCGATAACCATCCTCTCCATAAGGAAATAACAAAGGATATTGTAAGCCAAGATACAGGGGATGCTTGACATCAATGCGCTGCAAAAGTCCGGTTTGTGTCTCCACAATGATGTCTCTGTCACCCATGACGTTGTCTATATCTCCTACAATCAAAGCAGCAACTTCAGATGCAGAGGGAAGATTATAAACTCTTCCATCGCTACCACGCTTTCGAATAAGCCTCAACTTCACCCCATTGAAGTCATCTTCCTTATAACGGTCTCTAGCATACCGAAAAGATTGCGCAATTCTGTTGTGCTCATCTAGCATTTCCTTCAAAGATCTCACAATACCGGGATCTAGGATGTCTTCATTGTTTGTGGGACTACATTTCCAATAACATGTAATCGTTAGTAAACTAACTATAATAACACAGATAATACACTTCAATGCACAAAAAATGCGAAAATAAACAAAGAGCAATGCCTTAGAAAATCCAATCTATTGTCAATTTCATTCTCGGTATCGTAGATATAAAGTTGAGCAAATTTTGGAGACGTGTTATCAGGCGGAATAAGGCTTCCTATTAAATGATGAACCTGTCCTCCAACTCGAAAACAGTAAGGTCCAGAACCTTCATTTACAGATCTATCAACTTTTGCACCGAAGGAGGTGAAGGCAAAAATCATGTTGTACGTTCGAATATATCGTAAAAAATGACGGCTCCTTATATCTTCATTATTGTGCAGTTGAAGCAATGTATCCGGAGCCATTTTTAAAGAAGGAAGTTTAACTTTTCCATTGCCGCAGCACAAACCGAACTCAGGCGTGCATGACTTTCTATCTTTTTTAAGTCTCTCTTCATACCACATATTTGCTCCACAATGCGTGCAGATGAAAGTGGGATCCCCAACGTCCCAATAATCTATATATATTCAAAGAGCAAAAAGTCATATTACAAAGAAAATTATAATTCAGAATAAAAATTAATCAAATTCATTTATACAACGACCTTCGTTGACAGAAGATATGTCTAACACAGCCTGATCGGGTGAATTGGTGTCTGTAGCAAACACGGCTTGGTTAAAAATATAACATAGGACGGTAGAAAAAATACATATTGTTGTCAAACATCATTAAAAAACATTGAGTTAAATAGTATACGTCGATCTTACTCTGTTGACAGACATAAGTTGAAGTACTACTTGGGCAGTTATCATTCCCTGACACGAGTTTCTCTTTAGATAACACAGTAACAGTTGAACGCAGGGTGATCGCATCCTCAGCATTAATCTCTATTCAAACATTAAAAAATACAGATTGGACACCCTATTAAGCATTGCATTAGAAAAAAAATCAAACGTTGAAATCCATATCCATGTAGTAATGACGTATTAAATGTTTAAACTCACAGGTAACCTAACCTGTTAAATCAGGCATTCTACTAATGGAATTGAGTGCGCTTGTGAATTTCTTTGAATTCTTCCTCTGAGCAATGATACCTTTGCGTCTCATCCTAGCATTTTTGCTATCTACAAAAAAGATAAGAACTATAGTATTATTATAATAATTCATAATAAATTTTTATCATCTTATTCTATAACATGATATATATAGAAACCATAAAAGGATTTTTTTCATTAAAGATTACCTCGATGTGGATTTGAATTATTAACTACTTCAGCAATTGGGGAGGAAATAGTTAAATTTGTTCGTACGTCATTTATTTCATTAAGCCTGCTCGGTCCACACAGTCACACTAAATTACAATAATGTGCAATTGCAAATTTGTAGCTCTACAAAAAAAAAACAAAAAATTCTTACCTATCAACGGGTGAGTTCGAGCACGAAGAAGGATTCCCTACACAAAATTGAGACCATATTTCAATTTTCATGTCAGTAATAAAAAAATGACATTTTATATCAGGAAGTCACGGAACAAATTTCATAAACACAGTTGAAGAAGAAGTTTGCTGACCATTAGAAATATCACGAAGAGGCTGTCTACAACTGCTACCACCACTATGCATATTGGTAATTTCAGAAAGACTGCGCATTGAAAACAACAAAAAGTAAATTGGTATGATGATGTCCAATAACTATAAGGAGTAAAGATTATTCACTTTGGTTTTTGGTAAATTAACATTTGAGGGTAATTTTGATTACCAAAAAAAAAAAAATTAACATTTGAGGGAGACAACTTACGTTCCAAAATTGGAGGGAGAAGCAGCAGAAATATCTTCTTGACAATATGAATAATAACAATTAGACCATAGATACAAAGTCTATGAGAAATATGAATAATAAAATTAAGATAGGAATATAATGCAGAATAATAATTTAGTCATACCCATTGACGGAAAATTTGGAATACACTCTGTAGGGGAGGAACTACTTAACAACTCATTGAAACAACTCGTTTTTTTTGTATTTCTCCAAGGAATCTCTGTTCATAAAATAAAAGCAACAAACATGGTAAAAAAAAAGACCGACTATGATGCTAAATAACCAAGAAATTAAAAGATAATGTAAACATAAAAAAGAACATTTTTGTTATTACCATCAGAAGTATCACGAATACACTGTCTACTGCATGTGCAATCGTTCCCCACATTAGTTACTTGAGAAATGCTAAATAGTATACAAAATAAAATTAAAACGTTAAATAATAATAACACACATGCTATTCTTACTGATAATTTTGCTGCACAAGAAAAAACGATAAAGAGAACTTGCCTGGGAAAAGGAGAAGCAGAAAATGTAGGAACATTTTCTACACAATAACGAAAAAAAAATCAGATGGTAATATACTTCAACAAAGAAAACTTGCATATTGTTTCTGCCGTACCTTTCAGTGCAAACCTTTCATGACTGTGCTGTCTCTTTCGTGAAGTAGTTTTCATTGCTGATAGATTACTATTCATTATGGGATGCAAAGGAAATAAACAAACGCATCAGATGGGATATTGGATGTCATACCAGCGCAACAGTAAATGATTTCTAACAGTATCAATCCAAACAAATATCAACGTTTATTGGCATTTATTAATTTGTTTACAAATTTAAAAGTCCATCACACTAATTCGAAATTCAGGGGAGCATTAAAAATAACTTCAAACGAAACGTCAAGCAATTACTAATAATGAAATTAATTGTTATAAATTGGTATAACGGGGAATTTTAAATGACATCCCTAAACTGAAACACGTTGTACTAAAGAAATTCACACATTTGGCAAAAAGAAAAAGTAAAGCTGATAACAAAATATTAAAAGGAATTTTTTTTGCAAACTTTGGTAAAAATGAAGAAGCGAAGTTGATATCAAAATATTAAAAAATAAATATTATGGCCTTGGTACACTGTCAAAGTTCAACACATTAATATGCCACAGAATAAGGAAAATGCCAATAGCTCCTCGTTACAAAAAAAAATCTACCGTTTTTATTGGCATTTATTAATTTGTTTAAAAAATTAAAGGTCCAACACACTAATTCAAAATTCAGGGGAGCATTAAAAATAACTTCACACGAAACGTCAAGCAATTACTAATAATGAAATTAATTGTTATCAATTTGTATCATGGGGAATTTCAAATGACATCCCTAAAATTGAAATGATATCAAAATATTAAAAAATAAATATTAAGGCCTTGGTACACTGTCAAAGTTCAACACATGATAATATGCCACAGAATAAGGAAAATGCCAATAGCTCCTCGTTACAAAAAAAAATCTACCGTTTTTATTGGCATTTATTAATTTGTTTAAAAATTTAAAGGTCCAACACACTAATTCAAAATTCAGGAGAGCATTAAAAATAACTTCACACGAAACGTCAAGCAATTACTAATAATGAAATTCATTGTTATCAATTTGTATCATGGGGAATTTCAAATGACATCCCTAAAATTGAAATGATATCAAAATATTAAAAAATAAATATTAAGGCCTTGGTACACTGTCAAAGTTCAACACATGATAATAGGCCACAGAATAAGGAAAATGTCAATAGCTCCTCGTTACAAAAAATCGACCAATCTACCGTTTTTATTGGCATTTATTAATTTGTTTACAAATTTAAAAGTCCATCACACTAATTCGAAATTCAGGGGAGCATTAAAAATAACTTCAAACGAAACGTCAAGCAATTACTAATAATGAAATTAATTGTTATAAATTGGTATAACGGGGAATTTTAAATGACATCCCTAAACTGAAACACGTTGTACTAAAGAAATTCACACATTTGGCAAAAAGAAAAAGTAAAGCTGATAACAAAATATTAAAAGGAATTTTTTTTGCAAACTTTGGTAAAAATGAAGAAGCGAAGTTGATATCAAAATATTAAAAAATAAATATTAAGGCCTTGGTACACTGTCAAAGTTCAACACATGATAATATGCCACAGAATAAGGAAAATGCCAATAGCTCCTCGTTACAAAAAAAAATCTACCGTTTTTATTGGCATTTATTAATTTGTTTAAAAAATTAAAGGTCCAACACACTAATTCAAAATTCAGGGGAGCATTAAAAATAACTTCACACGAAACGTCAAGCAATTACTAATAATGAAATTAATTGTTATCAATTTGTATCATGGGGAATTTCAAATGACATCCCTAAAATTGAAATGATATCAAAATATTAAAAAATAAATATTAAGGCCTTGGTACACTGTCAAAGTTCAACACATGATAATATGCCACAGAATAAGGAAAATGCCAATAGCTCCTCGTTACAAAAAAAAATCTACCGTTTTTATTGGCATTTATTAATTTGTTTAAAAATTTAAAGGTCCAACACACTAATTCAAAATTCAGGGGAGCATTAAAAATAACTTCACACGAAACGTCAAGCAATTACTAATAATGAAATTAATTGTTATCAATTTGTATCATGGGGAATTTCAAATGACATCCCTAAAATTGAAATGATATCAAAATATTAAAAAATAAATATTAAGGCCTTGGTACACTGTCAAAGTTCAACACATGATAATATGCCACAGAATAAGGAAAATGCCAATAGCTCCTCGTTACAAAAAAAAATCTACCGTTTTTATTGGCATTTATTAATTTGTTTAAAAATTTAAAGGTCCAACACACTAATTCAAAATTCAGGGGAGCATTAAAAATAACTTCACACGAAACGTCAAGCAATTACTAATAATGAAATTCATTGTTATCAATTTGTATCATGGGGAATTTCAAATGACATCCCTAAAATTGAAATGATATCAAAATATTAAAAAATAAATATTAAGGCCTTGGTACACTGTCAAAGTTCAACACATGATAATAGGCCACAGAATAAGGAAAATGCCAATAGCTCCTCGTTACAAAAAAAAAAATCAACGTTTTTATTGGCATTTATTATTTTGTTTAAAAATTTAAAGGTCCAACACACTAATTCGAAATTCAGGGGAGCATTAAAAATAACTTCAAACGAAACGTCAAGCAATAACTAATAACGAAATTAATTGTTATAAATTGGTATAACGGGGAATTTTAAATGACATCCCTAAAATTTGAAATGATATCAAAATATTAAAAAAAACTTTGGTAAAAATGAAGAAGCGAAAAATATTAAAAAATAAATATTAAGGCCTTGGTACACTGTCAAAGTTCAACACATGATAATATGCCACAGAATAAGGAAAATGCCAATAGCTCCTCGTTACAAAAAAAATCTACCGTTTTTATTGGCATTTATTAATTTGTTTAAAAATTTAAAGGTCCAACACACTAATTCAAAATTCAGGGGAGCATTAAAAATAACTTCACACGAAACGTCAAGCAATTACTAATAATGAAATTAATTGTTATCAATTTGTTGTTATCAATTTGTAAATGGGTTTAAAAATTTAAAGGTCCAACACACTAATTCAAAATTCAGGGGAGCATTAAAAATAACTTCACACGAAACGTCAAGCAATTACTAATAATGAATTTCAAATGACATCCCTAAAATTGAAATGATATCAAAATATTAAAAAATAAATATTAAGGCCTTGGTACACTGTCAAAGTTCAACACATGATAATATGCCACAGAATAAGGAAAATGCCAATAGCTCCTCGTTACAAAAAAAATCTACCGTTTTTATTGGCATTTATTAATTTGTTTAAAAATTTAAAGGTCCAACACACTAATTCAAAATTCAGGGGAGCATTAAAAATAACTTCACACGAAACGTCAAGCAATTACTAATAATGAAATTCATTGTTATCAATTTGTATCATGGGGAATTTCAAATGACATCCCTAAAATTGAAATGATATCAAAATATTAAAAAATAAATATTAAGGCCTTGGTACACTGTCAAAGTTCAACACATGATAATAGGCCACAGAATAAGGAAAATGTCAATAGCTCCTCGTTACAAAAAATCGACCAAAGCATAGTTACATATTTTCTTTCTGCTCCAAGGTGTCACCGGCTGCAGCATCAAAACTGTGCCAAAATAAACAAAAAGGCACCCAGAGTGAGAGGGATGAAATTATAAATCACGTAAACTTTATGATATCTATAGTCAGAACTTAACTCTTTCTCCAGCTTTATTTTTTTAAGAGGACAGACAACTGAACAATTATTTTTATCTTCAAAAACATCACCATACTTCACAGATGGTGTCAACAAAGTGAGAGAAATATCAGCATCGTCAGTACTCTCACAAGTTTGGCTCTGAACATCCTGTCAACAAAATGACTCTCACTGCTATTAATATACTGATATGGCAATCAAATTTTTCAATTATGTCAATAATACCAACTCACCACAGCTTTTCCTGACCCTGTCGACATAATATTATCATCACAAGGACTGTCAAATACAGAATCATCCTGAATTTTTTTTCCATAAAAGCAAAAAAGTCATAACTTTGAAAAGTATAGGTTATGGATAATAATAAAAAAGACAAACATTTGGGTCCACCGTGGTCTTCAAAAATGATGTGATAATACTTTCAGTGATGCAAACTTTGGCCACATGATATTTTGGCTCATTGTATGAGTTCAAATTGCTAATTTTGACATTCACTTTAAACAACATGGATCTATCTTTAAGAACGTTTAACTCTTTCGGATAATGTTCTAATTCTGCACCCTACAAAAAAGGAAACACAGCAAAAGAAGTACTAAGGGTGTTAAAAGTTCTGAGAACCTCACTAATAAAAAAATTCAAAGTTTTGAGAACCAAACCCGTTTAAAATGTTGCTCGCGCAATTCAGCAGCACTCACTCCTAATAAAGAAAGACAGTCTCTATCAAACAGTACGAAAGAAGCAGAATCCGTGTTATCAACAACTCTGACTTGAACACTGAACCTAAAAATATAAAAAATTGAATTTTACATCAGTCACACAGTGTGCATGAATAATTTTTCGATAACAATGACAAATCAAAAAATGGCTTACTTCGGAGTATATTCATCCCAATGTTTTTGACAGTTCTTACAATACCATTTCTCAAAATCTTCACACACTGAATATGGACATTTCTTACAGGACCTGTACCACCAGTTGTATTTACTTTCGATGGATCTTACAGTTCCATAAGTAATGCAAGTAGTAGCATCCATGCAATTCTTAATATCAGTAAGAAATTTCCTCTCTGTATCCTTCAGAAAATCATTTTCATAAGAATATGAAGATGGGCTGGACAACTGAGTCAACATCTGACTACTTTCGATCAGATCACCGGAAAGCCTGGAATATAAAAATATATAAAAGAATGAGTGAATAGAGCAAAAGCAATGTCTCATAATTTGTCACGACAGCCCACCTTTTTTTGAACTCTACGATCTCAGGTATATTGGAATCAAAAAGAATTTTCGTCGTATACTTTGTATTAGCTATTCCAATCTTTCCTGAAAAAATGCTACGTAAATAAAAGAAAAAGTAAAACAGCAAAACAAAAAAAATAAAAAATGAGAATTTTAATCACAAAAAAAAGTACCCCTAAAACCCTTTATCCTTGCAAGCTGAAGTATTATAACATTTTGAGCAATCTGATTCTTTGCTAAGAAAGTTTGGACCTCGTCTACGTATGACTCCCACAAAGTGCATTCAAGTTTCTGACCCCTATCATGATATATAAACAAAAGACTCATAAGAAATGATGTAAAATCCCATTCTCTTTAAATTCAAAAACACATAAGAAATTACATTACAATACTATCAGAAATATAGATAACATAAATACCTCAGGTTGTCAAGCTCCACGACAACCATTTTTGTATTCCTACCAGAGATGACATGCTCACGTACTTCCCCAATTCCAGACAGCAAACCAATGACGTCTACACAACAATTAACATGGGTTTCAGCCTTACGTCCAATATACAAAATCTTAATTGAAAGCGAATAACACAATACACCAATCCCATCACCTATTAAATAAGGAGAGTCAGAGGATTCTTTCTCAATAACGTCAAATTCAGCAAAATCAAAACCACGCTCAGGAATCGTAGCATCAACAATGGATTTCACGTCCGTCCTCAAGTTGAAAGACAGACGATATTCATGCCGTGTTGGCCTGAAATTACCCGTATTCAACCCAACTCCAAAAATTTTTATAAAATAAGCATCACCCTCACGAATTTTCTTCCGAACCTGCAAAGTACCCTTGGCCGTAGCATGGATCCTTCCACCCTATAAAATGAAAACACGCAACAAAGCAAAAATAAAAATAAAAATGACAATGAGCTACCGAAAAGATAAAAACATTAAAAAAAAAGAAAAAATACATTACCCGTTCGTCGACCAAAACCATATCCACATTGTCATCAAAATCTTTTCGATTAAAACTGGGAACCTTCCAACACCTAACTACACGCACTTTAATCCTCCACTCTTCTTTCGTCGGATTAAGATCCTTTACAAAGTCGTATTTTGAGGACATTATGTTGAACGATAAAATCAGAGGAGGAGTAGAGAAATGGACCAAAGAAGATACAAAATGCTCGATGCAGACCAAAAGGCAAAAGCAACACCAAATATCGTTTTTATACATGCAATGAATCTTACTGGTTAAGTAATTTTCTAAAGCAGAAAAAGTAATTTTCTATGATAAATTTTAATTTTCCAAAGCAACTTTATCTTAATGGTTAAGTTTCCAAAACAACCCGTATCAGCACTACAACTATTTTTAATACATTCAATGAATACATAGAAAATTTCAAAACATCTTTTAATTATTTTAACTTTTCCAACCCATTTCACGTTGAAAGTTTAAATTTTGAATCCAGAATCGAGAAGCCCATTAATACATCTGTCTGCCACCTATAAAAAATAATTGTACAGACTATTTACTTTTGTTTCAAAAAAAATTATTTACCGTAAAAAAATATTTCCCAAAGAAGTAAGTTTTCAAGACATCCTCTAGTGTGAACAAAAAGCTGAGATTTAGAGAATTACAGGAGAAACTTTCCAAAATTTGGTTCTACTTTCTATATAGTAAGATACACGCATTAGTTTTTGTATGAAAAGTTTAGATCAAGGGAGGCATGCATCAAGCAAGGATAGGAAAGACCACGAACCTCAATGACATTTAAAGTGAGATTATATATCGCCTACCAAGGAGGAAATGCTGAAAATTGAACCCAAGTGATGGTTCACGTGAACAAGAAGGTTAGACCAATTGTGCCAATCAATATTGACAAATACATTATTTTATAGTCTGATTATTATTGGTTTTACTCATTGTTATAAAATCTGACTTGGTCATTGACTCTATCATGGTATCGGGTCATTAGGGCATTTGGAGTGTGCATGACAATAATTTTGTTCCCCAGCAATATTTCTAAGATGAAATAGTTTTTTTCTGATTTATGCCTTGAAAGAGTTTTGAGAATCAAAATTACATTTGTTAACACATTTTATTTTGTTCCCTAGCACTTTTTTTTTATTTTTACTAACAAAATTGAATTTTCAAAAGCTTGTGAGAAAGGGAGTGTGTGTTGGCTTCTCATCCTTCCGCTTCTTCTTCCACCTTTTTACTCTGCAAAATCGCATTTTTCATTTTTATATTTCTTAATACTTCATCATTATTTCTCTCTCTAAAATCTCTGCAATTTATTCCTCTCTCTAGAACTCTATCTTATTCTATGTCGTGTCTAGATCGAAGAACCTTTGAATTTTTGAAACTGTTCAAAGAACTCGGGGTTGGAGTCCCAAGCTGCGAAATCGATGGTCACTATTTCCGGTTTGTGAAGCTCGGTGAATTGGAGCTCTTTTTTTTAAATTATTAGGGTTTGGAGGATGAGGAAGAGGAATTTCGAATTAGTAGTGAAAAACAAATTTGATTTTTGATTTTTTACGTCTTTCATGGGAGATGTTGAAGGTGGATTTTCCATGAATGGGTCACCCTCACCATCATAAGGTGTTGCAACGACGGCGGCGTTGGATATTCCGAAGAAGCTGGCAAGGCAGCTTGATTTCTCCGGGGTGCCCGAACACTCTCAATTGCAATCGCAACCGCCACCGTCAACCAGTGATTGTGATGTTGTTACCGCCGCAGACACCTCATCCTTTAGTTAATGGTCTTTTTGAAAGAAATGGTTGAGAGTGGCAAATGAAAAAAGAAAAAGGGAAAAGTGATTCTCTTTTTGTGCCCTAGAACGGAGAAGCAAAAAAAATTTGTTTCTTTTTTTATTTCCTAGCACAAAAATTAAACTGATTCTTACCGGGAACAAAAAATAAAAAGGTTTTACCAAACGTTTCTATCCGTTTTTATTCCCTGGAACCAAAATAAAATAAAATAAATCATCATCCAAAATGAAAATATTGAAAAATCAAAATACAACATAACACAATTTAACAAATTTATATTTCAAATTTCACAATATCGTTATAGAAGTATGTAACACAATTTTAATGGTCGAAAAACATAAAAACAAAACTTCAAAACACAATTAAAAATACTCAAGGTTAAAAAAAACTCACAAATATCTTCTATTTGGCATATGCCTTGGCATAGTCATAAAAATTACATGCATAAAATCAAGTTATTGTATATATGATATATATAATTTTTTTAAAAAAATAATAATTTCAAAATCCTATTAGTTGATGTTATATTGAGATTACAATTAATATTTATCTAATTATATCCAGCAGGTCAACAGTGAGAATTTTAGGGGCCCATTAATGAATTGACTATTAGTGTTAGGCCTTTGATTCGTCTTCCTCTTCAAGTAAAACCCTCATTTAAAAAAAAACTCATCTTGGAAGAGTACCCTTTACCAATTAAAATAATGCAGTAGTTTTCAAGTCGAATCGTGTTACGGGCTTGAATCCACAACCAGTTAATGGGCTGAAGCATAAGAGGAACATAAAACAGCTCGTATACTTGAAAGACTATACAGTGGGATAAGGGAAACTTGGGCCTGTAATTGAATATGTGATAGTGGGTTAATGGTGTGTGATTAAGAAAATATATATAATGTTGGTAATGAAATAGAACGGTAAGAAAAATTCAAAAAATCAATTCACTCTCTCTCTCTTCCTTTTCTCTCTCTTCTATCTCTTCTCTTCCTATTTGCATGCTCCTTTAGTCTGGAAAACCCATTTTCCTGTTACATTGGTGCTTTCATTGGCAATGGAAGAAAATACTAGGTTGAAAGACGTCACTCAATAGGTGCAAGATATGCAACTATAACGCTAATATTTTGACCAGAAATTTTCGACCATGGAAGTCACTTTTGATCATCAATTGGAATCCTTAGAGTTAGCTCAAAATCAACGCCTTGTAGAGATACAAACCCAAATTCATGAGATCTTTGCAATTCTCCAAAATATGCAAGGACAAGCATCCTCTTCAGCCCACAATGCAAATGCAGTATTCTGGGAGTTGGTCCTAACAAATATACTACCACAATTCCTCTGATCCCTCCAAATCTCATCCACTAAAGATGAATTTTCTTAGGTTTGCTTCCGGTGACCCATCTGAATGGCTTTTTGCTGTGGAGATGTCCTTCCAATATTTTTATGTCCCGGAATGTGAACAATTACCTATAGTTTCATTTAATCTGAACATGCTTGCATTAACTTGGTTCCAAGCTTTGTTTCGTAGTGGTTGACTACCTAATTGGCCTACTTTTGTCACTGCATTGTACCGTCATTTTGGCTCAACTAAGTTTGAAGATCCCTTAGGGTCCCTAGCAAAACTCCAATAATTAGGCACAGTGGTGGATTATTAATCTGCTTTTGAGAAAATTGCTAGCCATATCCCTGAATTGACTAACACACAACAAAAGACCTTGTTTATTGTTGGGTTAAAATCGCATCTTCTTTGAGCGGTGTTAGTTCATTATCCTGAAGATATTGGGGTTGCTTTTGCTTATGCAAAAGTCTATGAAGATCAACTTAATGACACTAGACCACCCAAAACATGGTCTTCATTACGACTTCACAATTGTTCAAGTTGTAACAGACTATGCAACTTTCACAATGTCTTTTACTTATAATGATGTTCAAGTTATTTTGCAGGGTTCGCAAGCCTTAGGGGATCGTTCTATTACAACTTCATAATTGTTCAAGTTGATAGCACATCCAATCCTGCCTAATATGCTTTTCAGCTCAACCAACCTCACCTGCTGATGTTTCACATGTTGCTGCTTGTTGCACAACTCCAGGGTTGCAAGAATTATTGTCTTATTTTGAACATGTATTTGCAGTTCCCACAACTTTGCCACCTGATCGATTTCTTAATCATCACATTAATCTGCTGCCTAATTCTAAGCCAGTCTAAGTGAGGCCCTACCGTTATCTGCACTATCAAAAAAATGAAATTGAGCAGTTGGTAATCGAGATGCTAGATTCTGGGGTTATACAACCCAACCAATCCTCTTTTAGTTTACATGTGTTGCTAGTTAAGAAAAATGATGGATCATGGTGGTTTTGTGTAGACTATGGGGCTTTAAATGCCATTATAGTAATCGATAAATTTCTCATTCCAACTATTGATGAGTCGCATGGGACTACTACATTTTCTAAATTGGATTTCTGTTTTAGATATCACCAGATTCGATGAATCCAGTTGACATCGCAAAAATAGCCTTCAGGACACATCATGGCCATTTTGAGTTTTTGATAATGCCTTTTGGGCTCTCTAATGCCTCATCTACATTTCAGGTAACCATGAATCAGGTTCTCTCAGCCTTTTTGCATAAAATTATTGTGCTGTTCTTCGATGATATATTGGTCTATAGCTCTTCAATTATTTCCCATTTAGATCATTTGGCTACTGTACTCAAAACTCACTCCCTCCTTGCAAAACTATCCAAGTGCCTATTTGCTCAATCCTTCATCCAATTTCTTGGCCACATCATTTCAGATAAGGGGGTTGCTCTTGATCCTTCCAAAATTCAAGCTATTGTTGAGTGGCCAATTCCCACCATTGTTACACATGCTTGGTTTTTTCTAGGAATCTCTAGCTATTATAAAAGATTTATTCACAACTATGCCACAGTGGCTGCTCCCTTATCAGATTTATTGACTAAAGCCGGATTCAATTGGGGACCTTAGGCTGAAGCAGCTTTTTTTGTAAGCTCAAGTCCCTACCCACCAACGCACCAATTTTAGCCTTGCCTAACTTTGAAATCCCCTTTGTCTTGGAGACCGATGCCTCAGGGGTGGGGGAAAGAGCAGTCATTCTTTAGAACGGTCACCCCTTGGCCTTCTACAGTAGGAAACTATCTCCCACTATGCAAGGAAAATATACCTACTTAAGGGAGATATTTGCTATAACAAATGCTGTGAGTAAATGGCGGCAGTATCTTCTGGGGTCAAGTTTCACAATATTGATCGACCACAAAAGTCTCCACAACCTGATGAACCAGGTTGTGCATACTCCTGAGCAACAACAATTTTTGTCTAGGTTCTTGGCTACAATTATATTATTACTCTGGAAAATTAAATGTGGTGGCTGATAGCCTGTCCAGACTCCCTAATTCGAAGGACTAGTCCCATTCTCATATATTTGCAGCCATTTCTGGCCATGTCCTTAATTATACATCCATTTTACAATCTGAGTTACTATCAGATCCCTATGCTACTGTAGTGATTACAGATTTACAAATACAACCAATTAATTCGATTGATTGGCTCGAATTAAGGAAACTAATTGGCTAAAATTAAGGAAACCATTCAATTGGATTGTTTGGATGAAAAAAATTACCCAATATGATTGAGAAGTGAGGGGGGCTAATCAAGGGGTTGATTAGCCATCATATTTAGTTTCCCTTTTTCCTTATTTAAATGAGACATTTTTCTTATTTTGCTCTATCCAAAACCCTAGTCAAAAATTATTTTATTCTTTGGAAAGTTGGATTCTGTGCACATATTTCTTCTACTCTTTGTCTGCTTTTCTTCTTCTTCTTCTTCTCAAGCTATTCTTCTGCATTATGTATTCCAAATATGATTTTATAAAGGATCTTAATCCTACCAAGGAAGAGTGAAGGATTAAGGTTAGGGTGGTTAGGACTTGGAAGAGTCCTAATTTGTATCGGAAAGATTTTTATGAATATGGAAATGGTTCTATTGGACGAACAAGTAATACTTTTGGTTTCTATTTGGCATGATTTTTGTGAAATGATATAATTTGGTTTTCATTATTTTATTAATGTATGCGTTTTGTAGGGTGGAAGGATATATGATAATGTGAAAGGTTCTTTCCAAGTCCGGAATAAAATTTGTGAAAGAGATATTTATTTTATCATAAAATTTGGAGTTGTTTTAAATAGTGACGATTTCAGGCCAACTAAGCATGATTATCGTCTGTCTTTCAACTTGAGGACAAATGTTAAATCGATTGTTGATGCTACGTTTCCTGCCAATGGATTTGATTTTTTTGATTTTGTTGATTTTGACATTATTGAGAAAGAAACACTTGACTATCCTTTTTTAGTAGGTAATACGTTTTGTCTCTGATATTACACATTTGTTTTGTTTTTAAGATTATCATATGTTCAATTTCTTTGTTTTGTAGACGTTTTTGGTTTACTGTTAGGAATTGCGAAAGTTTATGATAATGTTGTCTCCGGTAGAAAAATGAAAATGGTTTGTGTTAGAGCTGGACAACCCAAGGTATTTATGTTTTTCGTACATTTATATAGATTTTCTTGGTTAAATATGTTTAAATATATCACATGATTTCCTACAACCACTGCGAAGTAAAGGACACAAGCTTGAGTGTACTTTGTAGGAGCGGTATGTAGATCAAGTACAAACTTTTTTGGTAGATAATGAATCTCCTCAGAATGTGATCATAGTCCAACTTACAAGTATAAAGGGTTCGAGGGTATTTTTACTCATAATTCTTTCTCATTTTATACTTTGTTATATATTGTTCAATTTCTCTCTTGTATTGTGTTTTTCCTATGTCTTACTGTATTTGTTTTTTCGAATGCATATGTAAAATGAGAATAACAAATTCAAATATACCGCAAGGATTCTTTTTTATTCCAATGTACCAGAGATTACAGACTTCAAAAAAAGATTTTGTGTATACTTTTAAGAATATGTAATTTAATATAGCCGGATGTGTCTTTCCAACAACATTCATTTTCGTATATGCCATGGTTCTATTCTACGTTATATAATTACGTTTTAGACTTTCGTCTGATTAGATGGAAAGTAGTCTGAGGTTGACTCAGTTGTCCACCCAATCGTCATATTCTTTTGAAAATGAGTTTCTGAAGGATACCGAAAGGAAGTGTATCGGAGATATTAAGAATTGTAAGGAGGTATATTTTCACAACTGATGAATGTTTTCCCCTATCTTTATTTTGGATTGCATTTTTTGTGTTCTTATGTTTTTATTATTCATATGTCAGCTTACGGCGTGCATTACTTTTGGAACCATAAAGTCAATTGAATCTAAATACAACTGGTGGTACTACTCCTGTAAGAAATGTCTGTATTTCGTTTGTTGTGATTTTAAAAAATTGTATTGTAAGAATTGTTAGAAACATTGAGATGATTATCATCCAAGGTATGATATTATTGTCAACGTGTTTTGGATCTTAACATTTCAATGACAAAGTACTGCGCATTTCACTTATTCCTTTATGATGCGTAACTAAACAGCTAGTGTTAATGTCTGGCAAATTCAGTATGCAAGTGAAGGTTGTGGATAACACACATTCTACGTCTTTTCTTCTGTTTGATAAAGATTGTGTTGCTTTTACCAAAAAAAAAAAAGATTGTGTTGCTTTGTTGGGAATGAGTGCTGCTGATTTACAAGAGCAACATTTCAAAAGGATCTGATTCTAATTCCTCCGCATTTTATGTTCATTGAGGTTCCTTTAAGAAAAATTAATTGATTAAATTAAATTTGTATAACATTTTGATGCATGGTGGTGTGATTTGGATTATTATCCGGAAGAGCTTAACGTTCTTAATGACAAATCAATGTTATTTAAAGTCAATGTGAAAAGAAGAATTTGGAATCATATACTGTGCCAAAGTATCCAGTTTCTAAAGTTTACTACTGCGAAACTATTATCGCATCATACTTTAAGACTGTTGTTGACCCAAATGTATGTTGTTTTCATTTTCAAACATTATTTGATTATATTAGTACTTTGTATTAGTTTTACAAATATTTTTAATTTCCAGGATCAAGCAGTATTTGATAATTCTTGCAACATTGGTATTGTATCAGCAGATCCAAAAAGAGCTGAGGTATCTTTAAATTAAAATCAGATTTTATCAATTAATTTTTTTTTGCTTTATTTGTATAACGTTTCATAATTTTATACAAATTTAATGTCTTACTAGGATGATAATAGTCAAACATGTGATAGTGCCGATGTTGCTGATGTTTCCCTAACTTTGTTGCAGTGTTATTAAAATCGGCCCGGTCATTGACCCGATCGAGGTACTGGGTCACTGGTTCAACCGCATGACCCAGTATTTATATATAACTTTATAATTTATATTAAAAAAATTATAAATATACTCAAATATCTAAAAAATGATTAAAATCTCAAATATTATAATATAAAAATAATAAATCACATATTATTATCCAATAAAGGATCAAACAAAAATATAATGATCGTGATTTGGGACTTTAGGTTCAGAAATGACATCTCTAACTATAAATCAAATTAAATTTTTTTACATAGTGCATAATTGAGATAATATTAGTATTGTAAATACATAACTTATGTAAGTCAATAAGCAAAAAAATGTTCAAATATGTCCATTATGATGTCTTTTTTGAAAAAAAATTGGAATTTTATTTTACCGAGCCAGGTCATCGATTTTCATGAAAATCGGCCGGGTCGCACCGGTTCTGATGCATTGCTTCAACCAGACCGGTTATATGACTGGTTTACTGGTTTACCAGTTCCCAGGTCGACCCGGTCGGATCGGTCCGAGTTTATTAACATTGCTTTGTTGTCTCCGTTGATTATAAAATATGATGTCGTCGAGGAAGTAGATTTTAATGGTTCAGTTAACCATCCTAACAAAAAGATTAAGATAGAGAAATAGTTAAGGAATTACCCATTATTTATGTGTTTAAATTTTTTACTATGTATTATTTCTATATTCTATATCATTAATACAATATATTGACCCCAACAATATTTTTAATTAATTATATTGCTGAAGTCGAAGACACCTTGCTAGAGAAAGAAAAGTTGTGTATGGACAAAGCTGCTGGGGAAGAAGTTGTGTAGCATCAACATTGTTCTGGCTGTTGTTGAACTATATATTTGATTATTATTAGACAACTAAAAAATATACAATGTCTTAATATTTATTTGAGGTTTTATTGAACAATTGTAGATGATTGTCTAATGTTTAACATGAGGTTAAACATTAATTATTTGACTTTACGATATTTAATATAATCTACAAATTTTGTGTTTGTTTTTCTTCTTTGTCCTCTGAAAGTTAATTTTTTGCAATAATTAATATACAATAATTCGCTTATTACTTGAAATTTTGAAATATTTATTCCTTTGCTTGATTACGAAAAAAAGTTTAACAAAATACATTATGGTAAACCATCTTCAACTAAAACAAATGAAGAGACACATTTTGCATCGCAAAACTATGTTTGTCATTAAATTTTTTATTATTTATATGTCTAACTTCAACCATCTTCTTCTTCTTTTGGTAAACAACCGACTTCTTTTAACTTATATGTATTAGGAAATTTATTTTTTTATTTTTTTGTAAACTACGTGTTGGTCTGTTTATCTTGATTATTTTGTAAAACCTTCTTATATTCCTTGTTTTCCTGAACCTTCTTTTAATGGCTGATTCTTCATCTTCTGCGAGGTGAGGAGCGATTGAAAAAACAGAGATAGATGCCCCAGAAATCTATTCTGAGGGATTTATTATTGCATATTTTTGGAGTCACTAATGTAACATTCTTAGATTCTATTATAGACATCATTCAATATTAAGTTGTAAATCTCTTATCTATTTTATCTTTTAATTATTTCTTTAATAATTATGTCATACAAACTTTTATTTATAATTTATTTAAAATTTACGTTAAATTTTACTAGACAAATAATTCGACTTCTTTTTTTCTACATGCATCGCACGAATTAAAATACTAGTATATATATGTATCCACTTTTTCTACAGTCAATATAAATAACTTATCTACATTCATTGTAGAAATATTAAAGCATATATATATATATATGTGGGACATGATATTCTTACACCGGTATAAGAGTTAGAAGTCTTACACTTAATCTTAACCATTGATCCACTTGTATTCAATGGCTCACATTACTAAAAAATTAAAGCCCTTAGATATAATTGGAATCAACGGTCAAGATTGAAAGTGTAACTTACACCGGTGTAATGATCCTACCCATATATATATATATATATATATATATATATATATATATATATATATATATATATATATATATATATATATATATATATATATATATATATATATATATATATATATATATATATATATATATATATATATATATATATACACACACACACACGATCTCATAACACCCATTATTGTTGGTATTGGGAAGTAAATGTTTGATTTTAAGAGAAGAAAAGCAAATTATATAATGAAAATAATAAAATATAAAAAAGGAGGAGAACATAAAATGTATAAATAATTTTATTTATTTAAATAAAATATTGATTAAGCTGCAACAACTTATTAATCTCAAAATAATTAAGATCACTTTAGTTGTGATAGCTCCAAACTCTTTTTTTTAAATCTTTTGATTATTTTGCATTAATTTGAAAAACAAATTTTATTTTAATTAGGAAGAATTCATGCTGAAAAAATATCGTTACAGTTTAGTTCTAAATATTAGACATAATTGATTTTCTTTAGGTAATTTCATACTAAATCTTAAAAATCATAACATAGAATAAATAATAAAATAAATAAATAAAAACGAAAGTAAATGATTTTTTTTTGAGTTCTACCTAGTATATATAAATATGTTTACTTAGTTCAACAATTATTTATATTATTATTTCTGTTATTTTTAATCGTTGAGATTATTCAAACTTGAGAAAATAGAAAAAATAAGAAATTAATTTTTAAACAGTAAAAGTGAGTTTAGCTTAGTTATGATCACTGATTAATTTCCTAAATTTCATTTGAAGTAATTCTGGCCAAATTAAAATTATTCATTCTAGATCACTTTAGGAAATAAAGCGTCAAAAATTAATTCACTTTTAACTAAAAAGGATAATTTAGCTATAACAACTTAATATCCTGTTATATTTTATTAAATGTCATTTAAGATGCGATAACTTGGTGAATTGAAAATTTCCGAATTATTTTACGAGAAAGAGAAAGAGTAACTGAGTTGTGATAGTTTGGTGAACTAAAATTTTCATAATTATTTACACAAATTTTAAAAATATACACGATTGTACAAGAAAAGATCATGCGTACACAACTTAATGATTCGATATTTCTAAATTTAACCAAGCGATTTTTTTAAACAAAATGATATTTTTAAGAAATATTAACCAAATAATTTCTTTTCTAAAAAAATTATATTTTCCATAAATATTTTAAAATTGAAATTAATCAACCTACAAATTATTTTTAAGAATGACGTTGCTTTGAGTTCTCTATTGTACGAGAAATATGTCAGAGTGGAAATTCTCCTATCAAGCTATAATAAAATTTTAACAACTTAATTTTTCTTTATAAATAATAATCTCATACATTTACTTATGTTTTTTTTGAATTAATTAGATAATTTTTAAAGTTTAATAATGATATACATAATTCACTAATATAACCATTCTCTAACGAATATATTAAAGGTGTAGCGGAATCAAGTTTCTATCCTTCCTTATATATAATCAGATTTTTAGATATCATTTTTCAAATACTAGTTTTTAAATAAAACTTTTTTTTCAATTTTTCTTTAATTAATAAATTTAACGACGAGTTCATTATTTAATAATTTTGAATTTCGCTTGACACATTCTATGCCAAGGTGATTCTTTAGCCTGAAGCATCTCTTGCAATTGCTTCTTCTTGAAAATAATGATGTTATCTCGAGCGAAATTCCGTTGTTATGACTAATGTATATGCTTGCTAGGAGAAATGACTGTGGACTTCGTCGACCGCAATTTTAATTGGCCCAGAACCCAAAAGCAATGACTGTGGACTTCATCGACCTCAATTTTAATTGGCCCAGAACCCAAAAGCATCCTGCTTATAGTAATTAAAATTTTGATTTAAATATGTATTTTTTATGATGTTATAATATTTTTAATTAAAATGATTTCATCAAAATTCCAAACATTTTTACTTTTTTATGATTTTTTCATTTTAAGATTTTATGTTTTACGATTTTTTATCCTCTTTTCGATTTTAAGTAAAATTTTGATTTTAACTACATGATCCTGTTTTTTTTTTTTTTTTTTTTTTCTTCTATCTTCTTGGCATAAAAAAAAGTATGTTTGTATCACATGTCTAAGGGGGCGTTTGGTTCGGGGTATTAAGAAGGATTCCTATGCAAATGAAAGTGGGAAAGCAAAACAGCCATGTTTGGTTCACGATTTCCTTCAATTTCCCCGTCTAAGCGATTTGCATAGCTTTCAGCTTTTTGTAGTAGATAACAAGAAAGATTCACTGTTACGAAAGCCAATTTGTATGTGGTTTCAAACTTAGTCAGGGAAATAAAGGATAGGGCAAATGGCATCGGACCATATTACCCTCATCTAAAGCGCGAAGAAAGATAAGCTCAGCATCAACAGCGCTTTTTGTGGGTTTGAAAGAGATAAAGAAGAAAGGGTAACCAACCAATACAAGCGCTTAACAAAACAACGCAACACAACGGTTAACAGATACAATACAAAAAACCAAAACATGGCGAACATCATTGTACCCTGTTTCGTCAGACGATCAACCCACCCTGTTGCTCACAATCTTCGCCAGTTTAGAACTCACCACCCACCTTCACGGTCAGCGTGTAACCGCTGATTCTGTTTAGTATTATCAGTAACACCAGCAGAAGAAAGAATCACCAACTGCGATATGTGACCTTGCCAATCGCGACTCTAGGGCTCAGTGTCATGTGTTAAAAATGAAAAAAAAAATTAGATAATATAATTTTGAGATTACAATAAATAATTAAATCAAAAATTAGATAATACAATTTTTTTAATTTTCCCAAATTTTTTAAAAATAGGGATATTTTCATAATTGCCACTTATTTTCCCATCTATATTTTAGCTCAAAACAAACATAGACTTTATAAATCTTACTTAATTTGCCTAGTAAATCTTTTTCCAACCAAATAGCTTTTTTAACATTTTCCTATCAAACTCATTTTTCAACCATTTCTCTATCAATTATATTTTCCTATTATTTAAAAAATTTCTCCTCAACCAAACGCTCCGTAAGATAAAATAAGGTTAACCGAACAGGCGTGATCAATTTATTGGTTAAAGGGAATAATTCTGGTATTGTTTTTAAAGGATGCTGATATCATGGTAATTTATAATTATTTATTACGTCAATTGTGTTTTTTTATTTGTATTTTATGTTAATCACATTTAATTAATTTAAACTACTATAAAGCTAGTTATTTTAAAGCGTTAAGATCATTTCATATCAATGTAAATTATATCATCTATTTTGATTGTTGATCTTATTTATTTATAATGATTTTAACTTTTTAATTATGTGAACAATCAAATATAAGTAAATCAATAATCACATGAATAAATATAAGACTTTTTATTATAACATCAGTGTAAGAATACCTTATTTTAAATATTTGAGAACTTTCTTTGCGTATAAACTAAGTAAGAACACACTCGATTTGAAGGCTCAAGCTATTCATCAACTTCTAGAAATCTCAATTCGAATAGAGGCAATAAAATAATTTGGCTTGTCGTTAAATTAGCAAATAATTTACACATTCTGTAATTGTTAACAATTTGAATTTAGATATGGATGAATGAATGAAAGAATGATGAATTAATAATCCAATTACTACGCGTCCACGTCTATCTGGCCTTTGAAATTCCTTAACAAATTGAATCTTTTCTGATTGGTGTTACTTGTTAGCTTTATGAGTTATTACATATTCGCCTAAATGACGAGAGGATGAATATGTGGTACGTCTTGTTTCCACTTGTCCTATTTTTTCTCCACTTTTGCTCAACTGCTACAAATTTCAAGTTCTACTTTTGCTAAATAGTGACTAGTTGCGTGATTTCATTTCACACTTTCACGTAGCTTCCCCTGTAGCGAGAAGATCAAAGTCTTGGAATCAAGTTCCAGCAGGATGTTCTTCAAACTATGCTCGTTAATTTCATTTTACGTTTTTCAAAGACGTTGGACGGTCAGAGCTATTGAATTAATTAACTTAAATGCTTCATAAGATGATCCATTAAAGTCTATTAAAATTAACTTATTTTCCTTAAAAAAACATATAATTAAACTTCTAGCTTAACAGAAATTTTTTGGCTGAAAAGCTTTTCCATGCCATATTATTTACCTAGAAGGAAACCAATTTTCGAATTTTCAGATTAATCTTGGGGTTTCTCATTAAACTAATTCTTTTGTATTTTGTTTGGGACTTTCCTCCTCTTGACTTCTGAAGGTTGCTTTTCTGTGATGTTATCAGTGTTCTTCTGCATACAATTAATTTTCTTAAATACATAGTATTAATCTAGGATTTGTCTTTAATTAGATTGGAGAGATAAATTAATTACAGTATTCATAAATTGACTCAAATATAATCGTAGTTCATGTTATTAATGTGACACATTTTCAACAAATCATTCTACCACGTGTCCATGCTTTACACGTGGCTCGGATACTTTGTACATTGACACTGTGCACCTCTCATTGAATGCCACATCAACAACGAGACGTCATAGGTGGTAACAAGCGTGAAGTGGCTAGTACAGCAAGAAATGCATAGGTAAACGATGACTTCATTGAGAAGAGATGCAATGACACGATGCCACGTGACCGAAACGGAGGAACGAAACCGTACGCCATCATACACTAAAACACTATAGCTTAATTTAATTGAACTGAAACAGCGTTTTCTATAAAATCCCTCACGTGCCGTAGCAGTTGAGCTGAAACCGAAAGGAAGAAGAAGGGGAAGAAGATGGAGATGTATCAGATCTGGAGCAGGAGAATAGCGTTGGGAGCATTCGCGTTTGCGTTGCTGTTCCTATCGGCATCAGCAGACGACGTCGTTGTGCTCTCCGAAGAGAACTTCGAGAAGGAAGTTGGTCAGGACAGAGGAGCTCTCGTTGAGTTTTACGCCCCTTGGTAATTTCTCGATCCCTTCTTATCTGTTTCTATCAACTATTGCTTCCATGATTACCTTGAGTTTCTCACAACGTTGAAATCGTTACGGTAGGGTTTCGCTTCGCCTTTTTAATTAGCTGATTCCAATTTCAATAGCATTTGTTTTTGGCACTAAACGGTTCAACTTTTCGTTTTACTTTCTGTTGATTTTCAGTTATGACTTGTAGATGTTACGATGCCGATTTAGCTCCTCTAGATTCAATTTAGAGCAATGATCAGTGTCTTCTAGTTTGTTAATCGGGACAATTTAGTATCACTAGTTTAGTTTGTGCATCTCATTTTTAACTTTCATTTTTAATAAGGAAATTAAATTGAAAATAATAGTTTTCTTTACTTGTCTTCTGATTTAATACAGGTTAGCAGTTGGCTGTAGTCTAGTCTTTGGTTCCTCTAATCAAATAATTAAAAGTATAATATTCCTCTAATTTAGTCTATACGAACTAACCGGTACAATTAAGCTTGAGATAATTTACCAGAATTGAACTGTCATCCTTATACGAAGCATTGAGAGAGGAAAAGAAACACACAAGACAAGACAACAGAAACTTTTCTAGAAGTTGTGAACAAGAGTGACAATGTTTTATAATAAGCCTCTATACTTTGGAGTACATTAATTGGCTGATAGCTAATCAGTGACTTCATAGTTCATAATAGAGATTATGTGTCTCAATGTGAAATATTTTCAGGTTAAATAAAGGCTGTTTAATTAAATAAAAAAAGGAAATATTATTGAATAGAATGAAGGGGAGAAAAATAAAGGGAAGAGGATAAGATATCTTCCAAAAAGAAAGGGGTGAAAAGAAAATAGAGAAAACCTCTAATTACTACTCTGCTAATAAGTCAAGCATTGTATCCAAAAAAAAAAAAAAAAAGTCAAGCACAAATGCTCCCTAACAGAATATCTAGCAAGTCTCAGAAAACTTCATTAATAGTAATCCTGCCCAAAACCTCAAAACAAAAGTTATAATCATTCCACGTTTTATGAACTTCTCGAGAATAACCTATTCATTGTACTAACAACTAAATAATCCTTTTTGTAATTTACTATAAGTATTATCTCATACTTGGTGAAGGATTTTTTATTTTTGTTTTTGATTTTTGAAGCCTTGTCTGCCTGTTTTATCATTTGTTATCCAGCTAAGTAAGATGCATATTTATATTATATTTATGTTCCCTCTTTTGTCGTAATAGGTGTGGACATTGCAAAAAGCTTGCTCCAGAATATGAAAAGCTGGGTCTCAGCTTCAAGAAAGCCAAATCTGTTTTAATCGGCAAGGTGAGCATCCTGGTGTTTCTCTGCATTCATACCTTTACATAATAATCTATTTTGCAGTATTTTTTAAGCTTCAAGCATTTTTATCTGTTTATGATTATCTCTGTATTTTAATGGTAATCTCACTCTTACTATGGAGCATGTTGGTGTGTGTTATATACCTGTTTTCATAACCAAAAAGTCTAAGCTACAACTTTCAACATTTACTTTGTTTCTCAGGGATTCTTTTTCCTCCACTGTTTAACTTTAGTTTTCTTCTTGCATCTTCATCAAAATCATATCTCCTTCCCCCTTTCTTTACTATATATATATATATATATATGTATATAAACTAGAGAGGCAGCATTCCTTAGTAAGTGATATACTTTGTGAAATTCCTCATACTTCTTGTACTTTTACCTTTTTATGTTTTTTTTTTTTTGGCCTTTCTCATTGATAATTCAATGAGTTTATTACACATTGAATTCACAAAGCTTACTTTTTAATGTGTTGTAGGTGGACTGTGATGAGCATAAGAGTCTGTGCAGCAAATATGGAGTGTCTGGGTACCCTACTATTCAGTGGTTTCCAAAAGGATCTCTGGAACCCAAAAAGTGAGGAGACCTTGGAGATTTGAAACATAATATTGATAAACTTTTATGCCTCAATTCATAGTTACTTGCATTTTCATATCTATCTTTCCTTTTGCATTTAATACTTGTTTTTGGGAAATTTGTACTTTTCTATAGGTTTGAAGGCCCACGCACTGCAGAGTCACTTACTGAGTTTGTAAATACAGAAGGAGGTACTGTATGAGCTTTTCAAGCCAATTTGCTTTAAAATCTACGAAGAAAATGGCTTTGAGATATTAACATGTTTGTGTAACTTCTACGGAAATGTAGTATCTTGACTTGGACATATTACAAATTACCCATTTTGCACCAGTATATTTTTTGCCCCCAAAATTTGTGTGGGATAGACTTTTCTGAGATACTAAAGTTTAGGTTTTATGTCTTAGAATATCGCAGTCTGCACACATTCCCTAGAATTTTTAGGATTGTTTGATTCCATATTGAGGGACAACACAAACAGAATTTTTGTAATGTCCGTTGTTTAATACACTCAAGTACTAGATTAAATAATGAAAAATTTATTGTAATATCCTTTTGTATTGTGCATTCTTTCGTACTCAATAGAGCTGGGAAAATGAAAGGGAAGATGTTATTCGTCTTTTTCTCTTTTTGTGCTATGGACAAAATTTTGAAATCTAGATTAGTGGATACCAAAAATTTTGAATTTTATGTTGTCCATTGAGCTGCTTTTTGTCTATTACACATACTATTTTAAAAAACAAACCAAATATAATATTTTTTACTATGTTGTTCCTCATTCTTAGCAAATCAAAAAGACCCTTTGCTTGTTTATGAAAAAAAAAAAAAAAAGACCCTTTGCTTCATGGTGATGCTGAGAATATCCATCAGCACAAATTTGTTTTCCTTTTTCCTTCTATTATGTTTTTCTTACTTGAAATTATAGTGGGATTTTCTGACGGATTGGCTTACAGGAACTAATGTGAAGATTGCTTCAGTTCCATCCAATGTAGTGGTGCTATCACCTGAAAATTTCAATGAGGTTGTCTTGGACGAAACCAAAGATGTATTGGTTGAGTTTTATGCACCATGGTACTCACTAACAACTTTTGTGTTGTTATTTTTTTAATCTTTAATTCCATTTTTTTATTTTGGACCAAATTTTGGTAGACTTCATTCACTCATCATGTATTGTGAAAACTCAGTTATTGCTAGATCTTATAAACTTTTTTGATTCTGCCAGGTGTGGACATTGCAAAAGTCTTGCTCCTGTAAGTGCATATCTTCGAGGTTTCCTTTTGTTATCAATTTAAGGTTAGGGTCTTTAGAAAGCAATAATGTGAAACTTGACTAAGATCTTTTGTCCTTCAGACTTACGAGAAAGTTGCCTCTGCATTTAAATTTGAGGAAGATGTAGTGATTGCAAATCTGGATGCTGATAAATATAGGGATCTGGCTGAAAAGTAAGTTTTAGTTATCCAATCTATTTTGCTAAGAAATAGCTTTTGATCTAAATGAATCGAACTTTAGAGGTGAAGGCGAATAGAAGTAAAATTTAAGCACAGTGCATTTTCATATTTGTCTTTCTTGTCATAATGTGATGGAATATATGAATCTTTACCCGTTCATGGACTATATTTCAATGCAATTCGGGTATGGACTTTAATATCGTATAGCAGGAATAAAAAATATATAGGAACTGAAACAGATAGACAAAGTGTTGGTACTGCTCATAAGATGATACTTAATTAAATTCTGCAGTTGTAGTGATTAACAACTGAAAAACAACAGCCAGTGAAGACTATGGAAGTGCAAGACTATAATATGATATAAATTGAGTTTTCTGGAACAATATTTATGCAGGTATGATGTGAGTGGATTTCCTACCTTGAAGTTCTTCCCCAAGGGCAATAAAGCCGGTGAAGAGTATGGAGGTGGAAGAGACTTAGATGACTTTGTGGCTTTTATCAATGAGAAATGTGGAACAAGTCGGGATGCAAAAGGACAACTTACTTCCAATGTTAGTGAGTTCAGATGAAAAATGAGAATGAAGATTTTTTATTTTTTTAACACTTTTTTTGGTGGTAAAAAGTTAGAAGTTATTGCATTTGATATCTTGTTCATACATTTAATATTTTTGTATAGGCTGGTATAGTAGAAAGCTTGGATGTCTTGGTAAAGGAATTTGTAGCTGCCAGTGGTGAAGAGAAGAAGGCCGTGTTTACCCGAATAGAAGAGGAAGTTGAGAAGCTTAAGGGTTCTTCTTCAAGGTAACTTAACATCGGCCATCTAAAGTATTGTTATGGTCAAAATATTTTTTATCATCATGTCAATTAAGAATAGCTCAGTTTTGCATATTTGTATTGCATATATTCTATACTACTTGCCCAATTGCCCAAAGTGAGAAACTAGATGCAATCAAGCAACTATTGTTTTTTATCAGTAGGTACGGAAAGATTTACTTGAAAGCTGCCAAGAATTATATGGAGAAAGGTTCTGATTATGCTAAGAACGAAATCGAGCGCCTACAGCGCATGCTTCAGAAGGTAATATTCTCTTTCAGTCAAAGAAACCTTGAAAGTTTTACTTATTCACGAAATAATCATTACCATGATTGAACTTTCGAGTGTAACTTGAGATTCACTTTGGTTTCTCAAAATAATTATTTTGTAATAATTTTTGTATTTATTTTGTGATAAATTTTAAGTATTTAGTTGTAAAATGATATTAAGAGTTGAAGTGGACGAATTGTTGTGAATAACTGCAATATTGCGCTACTCATTGCCTGTGTTGATTGATGCAGTCTATCAGCCCCGGGAAGGCCGACGAGTTCACTCTTAAGAAAAATATATTGTCGACATATGCTTGACTTGTTGGCGTGACTGTCAACCATCTCTCGGAAGCTAGTGTTCCACCTCAGCTCTTTCTGATGATTGTTTGACTTTGATATCGAAATTGCTGGGAGATTTTCAACGTGGAAACTTGTAATGCTTAATTTGAATATGTTTAAATGACCCTATCATGCATGGCGATTTTGGGGTCAAGAAGATTTATCTTCTTTCTTCCCCACTGTAGTTTACCTCAGAGCGATTTTGGGACTAAATTTGAAACGTGACGGTTATGTATTCGATACTTGTTTACCTTTTGATTATATCTATTATAAGAAATGAAGACAATACAACAATTTCAACTGAATTGAATGAAAAACAAAATGAAATCAAAAGGTAAAATCTCTTAGACATGAATAAATACTAGGGAACACCTTGACATAAGAATGGGGTTAAGTGGGATAACAAATTCTCATAAGACGGAAAGCAAGAATTTTTTGACAAAAATTAACAAGCGACTGTCTCATATTGGAGGCAGCTGGATACAAATGATTTCCAAATATAGCAACTAACCTCCGGGATCAGCTTCTTTAGCGTTCACATTTAAGAGCCTGCATGGCTTATTATCATGGTTAAACTCGGGTCTTGGAATACCCATTGATGAACACTCTTCAATTTGATACTCTCTCTCATCAACCAGAGATTTCATATATGAGCATGACCTTTCCTCAGGATCCATGTTAGGAATAGACTCTTGGACAGAACCAAATGGCAGCTCCAAAGATGCAGAACTAGGAGGCTGTGTTCTCATCTGCACGGATCTTAGAAGTGCAGCTCTTCTTAAGTCAGCCGAGTGGCATATATCACTTGGAGATGATGGGAAACGGCCCTCAGAATCTGAACCCCGCTGACGTGGCTGGGAGCAGGTAATGGTGGAAACGGTAGAGCCATGAGAAGCATTTGAACTTGTGGACGAAGGTGCTGAAGATAATACATTCTGTGGTCTTTGATGTCTGTATGGAGAAACTGGACTACTGGGAAGGCTGTCAGGTTGGGATGAGCAACTGTGCACAGGGGTCTCACAAAACCTCAAGTCATCTGAGTCATCTGACATAGGTGAATATTGTAAAAACATATCATCCCTGAAAATAAAATAAAAAATAAAAAAATTGTTTGAAACATTTGCTAATTATTGGAGAATAGAACCAATTTATTTTAACAAACAGTTCACCGTTGGTGCTGGCAAATTATCATTTCATATCAAACAAAAAATGTCTAGTTATATATCTCATCATTTAGAATAAAGCACAGTGAACGAAAATACACACAATAGGTACAACACTAGAAAATAAAAAGAGAGGATTTGAAGCATCAGGAAAATCGATTCCTTCTTCGGGTATTGATACCATTATTCAAAGGCCGTCCGCAGCCTAAGTCACATTTATTATAAAATTTGAATAAAACTATAAACTAATACACACACCATATGGAAATACAATTATGACCTTACACATAAGGTAATATAGCAGTTTTTCAAACATGTAGGATATGAAACAACAAATATGTAGAGTTAACAACTAAAATATGTCTATCATGCATGTACAATTTTAGGTATGCATACATTTGAAGTTATTTATAAATGGGTTTTAAATTATACCAAGCCAGGAAAAAATGCTTACGGTTTATATAAACATGACTGCAGAAGAAATCAAGCAACAAACATGTCTATGGATCAAAGCCACTTAACAGTTGGCAGAAAGCTGGGAATTTGCCCAAATTGTGAAAGAACTCTAGTCCAAGACAAACTATTTTGCTATATTCATGCTTGACAGGGAAACATTTCTGTTGTTATTAGAGCTTGTTCAAAGTATAATTTTTTTATGTTAATATCCTCTCTACAAATCTTTTGGAGTAAACAGTGGCTATGGATGGAAAGTAACTGGTCTTGAATTCTAGTTCCTACTAGGTACTGTTGTGGGCCTCTGATTTATTGTAAATTTTCCTTTAATTTGTAACTTACTCATCTTACTTTCCATTTTACATCAAATAGCCCACATAAGGGTAAACAAGAGGTACACTAGTAAGAGGGACCGTTCGACAATGAAAATGAAGGAATTCCCATGGTTTACAAGGTTAATATAACCAATTACCATATGTTATATGGCAGTTTAAACCCCGAAAGAATGAAGGTTGAGTTTTTTGTACTCTAAGACATATAATGCTATTGAATATTTGAAATAAGTTATCTTGAGGGAAAAAAGGTGAATGCATGCGTTGGTGTGAAAATATGGAGTGTGGCCATTACCACACACAAAAGAAGGCCTTCTACCTAATTCAGGCTTGGAGTTTCCTTGCAAACAAAACCATAATGAGAAAATTTTTAGTAATTCTCTTTTATTATGGAATAGCAAAGGGATATAATTTTCAACACTTAAACACGTCAAATCTAGTTGATAGATTCAATTAAAAAAGAAAGAAAGAAAGAAAGCATAATGTCATGCAGCATTATGGTGAAAATAGTTTGCAGGTCCCATGCAGCTGCAATTAGAGCATCCCACAGAACTATTTGACATATCTTTGAATGGCTAACTGAAAATTTAAAAAAATTTAACCAAACTCTGAAGCACGAAAGAGAAGGATCACACAAGAAACAAAGAAGACGAGCAATAACTCATTTAATGAGCAATTAGAAGCTTGCCATATATTGTCCATGTTTAATTTAATACCCAATAGTCACTACTGAAATGCTAGGAGATAAACCTAATCTGAGAAAATAGCAGTTTATAAACTTTCAAACTGGGAATAATATAGTAGTGTACTAATATAAAAAAGGTGGCCGTGATTTACCTGAGGGAAAATGTGCTTTCAGACCTTGCTGGAGAATCCATTAGATTATCAGGAAGTGAGTCTTCAACTGTCAATCCGTTAAGACTGGATGCCATTATCTGGGCAGGGAAACAATAGGTTAAGTGACTCTAATCTATAGGCTTTTTGACCATACGGTCTTTCAGGAAGAAAAAAAATGTTTTTTTGAAATAATTATCCAAATAATGCGGTCAATCCAACACGTCAACCATGCCATAGTTAATGTCAAGTCCTGTATATTTATCATGAGGAACTTCCACAGTGACATTAAGTCCCATATGATTGATGTACGAGACTTACCCGTATGATCAATGCGTAGGATTCACCTCATTAGATCATTTCATTTGATTGTAAAAAAAGCATAGATGAAAATTCAAAATCAAGCGGTAGTAATTTAAACAAAGATGTACATGATCAAAGCATTCAAACAGAAAGTACCTTTTCATATAACAAGTGGTGTGTAATTTATAAAAGGCCTTAAGGTCAAGTCTCTCAAATTTTATTTTTGTGTTTGTTTTTTCAAGATATCCTCAGGCCGACAGCCGAAGACTAATCCTTTCAAGACGGTAGATCACATTAAGTAGTAAACCTCTCCCAACAAAGCATTTTACATGCACACGGCCAGGGATAAGTCTCTCAAATTTGATTTGAAAAAACAAGCGAAATATTCATAAATTAAAATTGAGACTCACAAATATATATATATTTTAGAAACCACTAATAAAACAATCCTATCTATCATTCAATGTAGAAACTGCAAAGGATCACTTTGATAAGTAAACTGAAACAAGCAATAAATAAACAACAGTTGGAAACCCCATCACAGCCCATTTCACATAAATGACTAACTACTACTACAAAAGGGTTAAAAATTAAAACTTCGAAAAGGAAAATAAAATAAAATTAGAAGCTATATTCTTTCTTTCAGTAAAGCATGAAAATGAGAATAATGGGACAAAAAGGGGGGCAAATTGGTAACCTCGCTTAAGTAACGCTTGTGAGAGCGAAGATTGTCGATGTAAACTTCCTCTTCGGGATCTCTGGTGCGCTTGCTACTGGGCGATGATGCTGAGGGTGAAGGTGACCCTCCCAAATTCGAATCAGAACCCATTGTTGTGTTCAACTCATCTAAACCAAAACTTTCTTTGGGGAAAAGGGGCTATTCAATGTTGCAACCTTAACACTTGTGTTAAGCCACCAGAGAAGGATTGAGCTTCCCCTTCCGTTTTCCGCCATGGGCTACACTCTGTAACATAACAGTGTCAGATTTTACTTTTTTATTTTTTATTTTTTGTGGCCTCAGAAACACGATCACAGAGATGTTCTCGTTTGCTGTAGTCTTTTTTATCGTACATCCGCGCCCTTATTGCTTACACGTGTCGCCAAACTTTTTTTAAAATTTAAATCTTGTTTATGGGAAACAACTACTCATTTTACGCAAAATTATTATGAGATAGGATATTGGGTTTTATCCTTATATTTTTTTCATGTCTATATATTATTTAATGATAATGGTGTTGGAAAGGAGTACATATATAACAAAAAAATTTTGTAGAACTCACATTGGCACACGTAAAAATAATTTCTCACGTTAGATTATAAAACCATATATGATTAAAAAATATATATATATATATATAAGCATATCAGAATAACCGTTGATTTCCGTTAATCAACGATTATAATCAATCACTTTTAATAGGCCAAATTTATTATTAATTATAATAAAATAAATTATAATCCCATAAAATAAATATGAAAAAAAATTAAATGATGATAATTTAGTTGGTGCATAAAAGCTGAGTAGGTGAGGTGAGAATATATGTTTAATTCTCCCTAGTATCATATTTGAAAAAAAATTAAAACCTTAATTTTGGACTCGTTTCGAGTAAAATTGCTTCATTTGTAAAGTAGCTATGATTTATTAAAAAAAATAAAAATGAAGAAAAATATGTATAATATTTTATCACCAACACTATATATATACAATAGATATTTAATGTACTAAAAAAGTGAATATTTAAGATGTGCAAGGGGCAATTATTTTATTTTATTTTATCGCGGTTTATAAAAAATAAATGTGTTTAATGATATCATGTATTTTATTTTTAACGCCGAAAAAATGTATTTAATAAATAATATTTTTAAATAAAAGTATTAATATTTTGTGATGTGTGTATTCAATAAATGGTATGTGAAAAAAATTATTTTATTTCATAATTTATATTTTTGGATTGTAATTTATTTTATATTATCATACTAAAAATAAGGGGAAAAAATATTTCCATAGTATACTCTTAATATTTTGGGCGCCTGCTTACCAAATTAGTTTAGTGCTGTTTCAATAAGTTTTTTATAAAAGTTTTTTTTAAAAAAAAATAAACTTGTGAGTCTATTAATAAAAAAGGAAAAGTGTTTATCATTTTAAATGATATAAAATTATGTCATTTTAAGAGAGATAGACACAAAATAATATTTTTTATTTAAAATTTAAATTAAAAAATCACTCATTTTCTTCCCATGATTTTCATTTTTTGTGTCTATCTCTCTCTTAAAATAAAATAATTTATGTCCTTTAAAAGAACAAACATCAAACCATAATTCTTTTACTAAAAAATACTTTCAATGTGTCTAAATTGAAAAAAATATGACTTTTATAAAAGAAAAAATATTTATTATTTTAAAAGATATAACTTTGTACCATTTTAAGTGAAACTACTGTATTTTAATAAGATTTTACCTTTTTTTCATCCAAAAAATTAAGAGAATTTAGAAAAAAAAATATTATGGAAGAGAAAATAAAATATCATCAAAATAAAGTTTTATCTCTTAGAATTAGAATGGCAAATACTTTTTCATTTATAAAATGTTATAGTCCTTTTCTTAAAAGCTAATCGAAGCAGATTCTTACTCACCTTGGATAAGGACTTGGTGACAGAGACGGCTATGCACGTATCATTATGGATGTTTTTGTTTTTTGGAAAAATAAAAAAGAATGGATTATCGGTATATTATTTATCGACCATTTGTTTATGCTTTGATTCTTGAGATAAAAAGGTTATATTATTCAAAGGGTGTGATATTATTCAAAGGGTGTGATATTATTCTTTTAAAAGAGATAAAATTAGGTCTTTTTAATTAAGAGAAAAGGATATACAATAAAATATTTCCAAAATAAAAAAAGAAAAAGACACATTACAAAAATTTTGAAAAGAGAAAAAAAATATTATTTAAATTTTAAATAAAAAATAATAATTTTAACTAAAATAACCTTCCTTTAAAACGATAAATATTTTTTCCTTATTCAAATCAATCTCTTTCATAGCTTTGGTTAAATCGATTTTTTCGTCAAGTATTCTTTTTTAGGGGATTAATTAAATACTTAACTATTTACAATATAAATGTTTTATATTTTTTCAATTAAGTGGATACATAATTGAACATTAGTTATTACTATACAAAAAAATACCCATGTCTTAAAAAAAAGTGGAGATATTCTTACTATTAGAAAATTTACTACCAAACCACTACCTCCATAATCACCATGAATCAATAATTTCTCTCTTTTCAAAAAAAAAATTCAGCATTCTCTCTCTTTGATCCAATGGTAATTATAAAGATAGTGAGTTGGTAGTGGATATTTTTAGTAGTTAGAATATCTCCTCTCCTTAAAAAAATATAAAATACCACAAAATCTTTTTTCAATCCGCTCACAAAAAATTAGCATAAAATCTCAAACAAAAACATCATCTAATGTATGTAAACAAATAATTACTTGACGATTTTAAATTATAAAGTACTTAAAAATTTATATAGAACAACAACAAATTGAATCATAATCATCGTATATGCATAATGCATGTAAGTTATTAAAAAAATCACGAACACACATATAATTCTACGAGTTCATTTTGGTTTTGTTCATTAATTTTTTAAGTGAAAACAACAATTCAAATTTTTCAATTAATTTTTTTTTTTGGTAGTCATTTCAATTAATTTTTATAAAAAGAGAATCGAACAAAACAAGTTAATTAATTTTCTTCCATTTCAAATTCTTTATTGGAATTTGGTTAAAATTGTTTTAATTTGATGATAAACAACTTTTAAGGATCCATTTGGATAGGCTTTTGAAAAAATGAATTTTATGAGTTGTTTTTTTTTTAAAAGCCAAAGTTATTTTACGTTTGGATGCAATAATTGAAAAGTGCTAAGGAAAGTGTATAGGAATGACGCTCTACTATGATTTTTGTGCCTTGCTAAGGTTTCCGTGCAAAATCATGCAGTCGCCTATCAATTGTAATCTGGCTTCTGATGAGGTTGATAATGTGCAGAGGACAAAGAAAAAATACAAGAGTGAATGTACTTTTTCCAATGATCATACGCTAACTCAAAGGAAAGAGCCATGGATGGAGGGCAATACAAGCTTCAAGGAGGTCCTGATGAGACACAATGGGGAATGAGAATCAAAGGAAGATGATGACATCGAAAATGAAGCTAAGAAGCAAATGGATGGAAAGGGCGAAGGTGATAAAGAGACTCATCGAGTGTTGGAGGAGGTGACTGTCGAGATGCGTGAAGACAATAAAACAAATTTCAAGCTTTCAAATGAATTCAAAACGAAGGCTTAGAAACCATGAAAAAAAATCTCTCATCATTAAACTTTTGGGGAAGGGGATATCGATCAATATCATAAGGAAGAGACTTGAGAATATGTGGGAGAGAGATGGGAAAATCTTTGTTACTGATATAGAGGATGATTTTTTCTTGGTGCGTTTTGAGAAGAAGTCCGACATGGATTTTGCGATGGCTACGGGTTCATGGATTATTTTTTATCATTATCTTGTCATTAGATTGTGGGAACCTGATTTCCAAGTTTTTCAGTTATCGATAAATAGGATCATTGCTTGGGTTAGGTTGCCTGGCTTTCCTCTTGAGTATGTTAATACTCCACTTATAAAGAAGGTGGCAAACTGGCTTGGTAGTTTCATTCACAAATCTAGCGAGAGGGAGATTCGCGAGAATTTGCGTTGAACTTGATCTCAATCAACCTCTAAAGGCAAAATACTTAATTGAAGGTAAATACAAGCAGGTTGAATATGAATGTCTGCATCTGATATGCTACATTTGTGGAAAGTATGGACATAGGGCTGATCTCTGTCCAAACGCTCCTAAGGTGATCAGTCAAGAAAGTGTAGTTAAGGAAGCCCAATATGGTACGATTGATATTAAGAAAGTATAACCCAGTTATGATATGGAGGAGAACACCCAATCCAACTTTGGCCCTTGGATGGCGGTGTCGAGAGCTAGAAAAAGAAGGCATGCGAATGGGAAAGGTGTTGTGATAGCCGAGAAGGATATGGGAGATGATATCAAAATTGAATGACAAGGTTAACGGCCCGAATTTTGTGAATGACACAAGTAGTAATGAGAACCTTAATGCTGGAAACCTACAATGCACGAACACGACCTTTTTTACAAAGTTTTTTGTGTCGGACATCGACAAGGCGACAAGCTCCGACACGCAGTCAACATTTTGAGACACGTGGTCAATGCTCCAACACGCATCCGACACGTTTTTTTTAAGGTCTATATTTTATTTTATTATCTAAAAATGAAAAATTAATTTATAAGTAATTTTTTTTTCTATTATGAAATTTGACATAAAAAATTAACAAGGTATAAAAATTACATTTTCTTTATATTTATGTTATGGAATTTGAATATTTTATTGGTTATGTGATTTATTATGGACTGTTTTATGTATTAAATATAAATTATATTATATATATTAAAAATATCATTTAATATCAAAATGTGTCCTAACGTGTCAAAATATGACATTTTTTAGAATTAAAGTGTCGGCGTGTCGTATCATGTTGTGTCTCGTGTCGGTGCATTATAGCTGGAAACCTTAATGAAGAGAAACAGGCTAATAAAGGGGAACAAGCTGTATCTCAAAATCGTGTAAAAGCCAAGATTAAAGGTAAGAAAAATAAGGTTCGTGTAGTAGAAATAGAGAACGCCTTTAAGCTGGTATGGGATGAGTTAGTATGTTCACATACAAATGAGGAACTCGCTGTATCTGATGAAGTGCAGATTCTTAGGAAGATCCATCATGCGGTGAAATCCAGGTTGGGGACAAAGACAACTCAAGATGATGAACTGGATTAAATGGTCATAGACAATGAAGAGAAGTTGGAGAATTCGGAAACCTAAGTAAAAGTGCAGAATCATTTATGGTAATCTAAATGCCAAGAGCCAAAGCCCCCTGACTTGAAATCTAGCAGGCTAAAAACAGGTATGAACAAGAATAAACTAGATAATGCCCATCATGGAGTAGGAAGAAATATTATAGGTCACAGCTGCCGGGTCTTGCTCAACCTGTAACTCCCTTTAGTCCTGTCTAATGTCAATTTTATTTTGGAATTGCAAAGGTGCTACTAAACCTAGTTTAAGTCGCACCCTAAGGATGATTGTGGATAAGAATGCAATTTGCATGGTGATATTAATGGAAACCATAACTGGAAATGGAAAAAGTAGGAATATAATGAAGAAGATCAGATCTGACCAAGTTATTTCTGAGGAAGTTGTTTGTTATTCTTGTGGTATTTGGGCCTATGAGGACTCAAAACGTGCCAAGGTGCAACTTGTATCAAAGACAAAGCAAATTCTTCATCTAAGGGTATCCATCAATGGGATTAAAGAGTCTTTTTGTACCACGGTATATGCTAGCCCTCGTGAAGATGAGAGACATGAGATGTGGGATCAAGTAAATCTTATAAGCCAGTCCTTTAGTGATCCATGGATTATGGCTGACGACTTCAATGATATCAGGTGTCCTAATGAAAAGAAGTGTGGTACGCTACCTGACATAGCTAGATGCAACAGATTTTTTGGAGGGTTGTCTAGTTGATGATTTAAGGTGCACGGGTCCTAAATAGACTTGGCACGGTCCCAAATGGAACAATCTCGATAGAGTTTTCAAAAAAATCGATCGAGCATGTGGCAATCTAAACTGGAGAATGGCCTTTTAGGACACCAAAGTTCGAGTCCTTCCAAGGATCCAGTCCGATCATAGCCCTTTGTTGGTAACAATGAATTCGCATAGTGTTAAGTTAATCTTTGTTGCGCTAAGTATCATATGAATGTTAATTAACTGGCTGCAGACGGGGCGTTATAGATAGCACTCATTGGCATATGAGACCTTTTAGATTTGTTGCGTCTTGGTTGGATCATTCGAATTTTAGGAATCTAATAAAGGACAAATCGAATAATGGGAAGGATATTAATATCATGCTGAACTAGTTGGTGTCTCACATTCGTAAGTGGAATAAAGAAGTGTATGGAGATATTTTTAAAAGGAAGACTAATCTATCTATGCAGATAGCGAAAGTCCTGACTCTAAGATTAAATGAGGACAATCAGAGACTTCAAGAGTTGGAGAGACATTTGCAGAAGAATTTGCAGCTGACCCTTAACCAGGAAGAGATTTTTTGGTTCCAAAAATCTAGACATAGCTGGATTGTAGATGGAGATAAGAACACAAAATTCTATCATTTAAAAACAGTGATACAGAGAAGTTCGAATAAAGTCTCAAGACTTAGAAATGATGTTAATCAGTGGGTAGAGAAACCAACTGAGCTCAGAAATCTAGTTTGTAATTTCTATAAAAAAAATTTAGAGAAGAAAATAATAACCGAAGATAGCTAGCTTCCCCCAACAACTAGGCTGAGATACCTACTACTTTAACTGATAACACGATAAAGGTTTCAAGCATCGAAGAGATTCTTGAGAAAGTGATATTGAAAATCTTGTTTATCAACATTTGGTATCGGGATTGTGTAAATTTTTCCAGAAAAATCGAATTCCTGGGATTCATTTTTATGAATAAAAAATGCTACATCAAAATACCACAAAATGGGTGGTATTTTCAAATTCCCGATAGGAAAATGAAACACGATTTGTATGACTAAATTAACCTTGTCTTTGTCTTTTCGGTGTATCTTTAAATTTTCTCTCATCGATTTTGGCCCTTTCTTCTCCAAGACTACCTCATACACATCACCATGCAATGCTTGCTTCAACAGCCATGACATCGCTTGAATACCCTCTTAATGGCTCAAACCACAGTAGGGTAACAGAATGAGAACGATTAGGTTGTTGCCGGAGATGTTACGTGTTGTGCCATGGGGTCAAACATGACGGGTGCCAACCCGCCAAAACAGGGCGGGTTGGGTTCTTTGCCCATTGCTATATCCATCGTATGTCCTTCGTTGTGTCAAAAAAAATTTTATTGTTAGGAAGTATTTTATTTTTCACTAAACTTTTGTAATATCCAATTCTTTTTATCAAAGAACCACGACTTCAAAAATAGTAAAAACTTTATTTATGACAAAGATTATCATATATGAAAAAAATAAATTCCTAGCAATTGAATGTTTTACTGAATGTGGCATATATTTAGGTTTGAGATCGAAAAAAATCTAAGGGGAATATAAAATAAAAAAAAGTAATATTATAAAATTTATAAAGTATAATTTATTATTAATTTATAATTATTTTTAATTTTTTAAGCGGGTTAACTCACCATAAAACGTGTTGAACCCATTTGAACAACTAGACAAACTATGTGTTTGGCACTGTAAATGCTCTAAACTTGAAGATGGAAACGAAAGAGAAACAAGAGTGTGGGTCAAAGGTGTGTGTCGGGGAAAAATGCATCCTATTAGGTGGTACTTTATTTGTCACTAAGCTTTTGTGATATGATTTTTTTTTATCTTAGTACTCCCATATAAAAAAATAAAGAAAAAAAACTTTATTTATGACAAAGGTTATCCATATATGGAGTCAAAAATAAGTTCCTAAAAAATGTATGACTGAATATTAGTATACATTTAAGCTTGAGATTGAAAAAAACTAAGGGGATTGTGAAATGAAAATAAATAATATTATAAAATTAATAAAATATAATTTATTTTTAATTTTTAATTTTATTTTATTTTATTTTTTATCGAAACACCAATCAAAACGGGGTGGGTTGTGCGTTTTACCTCATGAAAAAGGGTTTGGAGAGAGGGAAAAGGGGTGGTTCCATTTATGTTTTCCAACTTAAAGGATATAATTTTGTAACATTTTAGATTCTAACCGTTGATTTATGTCAATTAACGATTATAATTTTTTGGGTTAAATTTATTAATTAATTAGTAATTCACAATAAATTATAACCATTGATTGACAAAAATCAACGGTTAGGATCTAAATGAAACAAAATTATATCCTTTAAAAGGATAAACATATTTCTAAAAAAAAAAGTAAATATAGAGAAGAATATTGTAGTGTTTTAGACGAGGATTAATTTCACACTATAAAATAAATCTCATAAGACAAAAATTATATCGTATACAAAGGAAATTTAGTATCAGACATGATATTTTGTAACACTCGATGACTTGAATTACAACTTTACACTTTATTGTCTGATAATTTTAGGAGAGGGTGCGGTACAACTTTACACTTTGTTTCCTAACACTATATTGATATCCAGAGTGATTTGATCCGATTTAAATATTGTCAAACCTATATTAGGGCGGTTTTATTCAAAACAATTTTCGCTATTATGAAAACTCAAACACAATGCCACCATTGGTGAAATTAACCAAATCAGAATGTACAATTGCATTCTAATTGAGTAATTGATGAATTTGTTGAGAAATTAAAAAAAAAAATTTTTTTTAAGGCATAACACAAATTAACCAGTTGACTTTCAATAATTTTGAGCTCTATTACTATTCTTTTTCGAAGACATTCTAGGTCAGTTTACATCTGATTCGTGATATATACATGATATATATATAGGGGCAAGATATTCTTACACCGGTGTAAGAGTTAGAAGTCGTACACTCAATTTTGACTATTGATCCACTTGTATCCAATGGCTCACACTCTTAAAAAATTTGAGCCCTTAGATGTAAGTGGGATCAACGGACAAGATTGATAGTGTAACTTACACTGGTGTAAAATGAAAAATAATATATATATATATATATATATATATATATATATATAATTTATCTTTTAAAATGACACAAGTTCGTGTCCTTTTAAGGGATATATATATATATATATATATATATTTTTTTCAGATTCTTGAGAAAGTGATATTGAAAATCTTGTTTATCAACATTTGGTACCAGGATTGTGTAAATTTTTCCGGAAAAATCGAATTCCTGGGATTCATTTTTATGAATAAAAAATTCTACATCAAAATACCACAAAATGGGTGGTATTTTGCAAATCCCTCCCGATAGGAAAATGAAACACGATTTGTATGACTAAATTAACCTTGTGTTCATCGATTTTGGCCCTTTCTTCTCCGAGACTACCTCATACACATCACCATGCAATGCTTGCTTCAACAGCCATGACATTGCTTGAATACCCTCTTAATGGCTCAAACCACAACAAAATGAAGGCTCAAAATGGAAGAGTGTGGGGGTAACAGAATGAGACCGGTTAGGTTGTTGCCGGAGATGTTAGATGTGGTAATATGGGTTAAACCTGATGGGTCAACCCGCCAACCCGCCAAAACAGGGCGGGTTGGGTTATACATTCAAACCCACCTACCAGCCTCAACCCGCTCCGCTTAGATGCAGGTCAAAACGGGTTGGCCGGCTGGGTCAATTTTTTTTACTGTTAGGAAGTATTTTATTTTTCACTAAACTTTTGTAATATCCAATTATTTTTATCTCAGTACTCTCCTAAAAAAATAAAGAAGAAAAACTTTATTTATGACAAAGATTATCCATATATGAAAAAAATAAGTTCCTAAAGAATGTTTGACTGAATGTTAGCATATATTTAGGTTTGGGATTGAAAAAAAATCTAAGGGGAATATGAAATAAAAAAAAGTAATACTATTAAATTTATAAAATATAATTTATTATTAATTTATAATTATTTTTTATTTTTTAGGCGGGTTGACTCGTTAACTCACCATAAAACGAGGTTGGTAACCCACCTTCAAGAGGCGGGGCAGGGCAGGCTAACCCATTTTTAGCGGGTTGGTAGGTTAGAGGTGGTAATATGGGTTGAACCCGACGGGTCAACCCGCCAAAATGGGGCGGGGCGGGTTTAGTTCGGTTCGCGAAGGCTCGAGTTTACATGTTTTTTATTTTTGAAAATTTTCAATTGGTTCATTGCTTCGCAATTAATCCAATTTGGGGCGGGTCCAGACTAAGGCTTTAAACCCTTCCAAAGTGAGTTTACATGTTTAAAATTGGTTGTAGGAACTAAACTTGAACTTGTATAAAAGTTCGTTTAATAAAAAAATCTCATATTCTAATTTAGAAGCTCAGCCTTAGAGCCTTTAGCATATAAATTCTTATTTTATATTTTTTATACTAGTTGTAATACCCCTCTTTCCCATCACTTTATTTCACCCCATTTTGTTGGTTTAACATATTTTTTAAATAATTTTGTTCTATATCATGTTATTTGGATGTATATTGAATTTATGAATATTTATGAAATTATTAGTATTGTTGATTGTATATTCTGTTTGGATAAATTTTTGTTGTCTTATTTTTTTTAAATAGGCTAACAGGCTAAACTAAATTTTTATTTTTTATAAATAAGTCAGACCACAAGCCGATAATTATATTTATAACAGGTAATAAGTTTGGTCAGACTAACACATTTAAACATAAATTTAACTTTTAAGACTCGCTCTATTCGTTAACACCTATATGTCACAACGTGTGTGAACTTGTGGAGTGTAATCCATGAGGATGCATGTATATATATAACAAGTGACGGCCTTTGAGAGTTCATAAGGAGGTTACGGTTTTTTCCCTAGTGAATGGGCCAAATAAATAGTGAATCTAGGCCACATAATAAATAGTGTATAGGCCCCATAACTAGGTGTTTCATTTGTTATAGATTGCCGAGTTTATAAGATATGTTGAGCCCAATCAATGAGTTCCATGGTGGACTCAGGGTACTTGCTAGATTGCATATGCAGTTTGCATATCCTACAATTGGGTGGGTCCGAGATCTAGAAGTTTTCTTCAAGGTTTGAAACTTGGTGACTCAAGACCTCGGAATGTTAGCCTGAACATGTAACATATAACATTAGTAATGTGCCTAAATGGGTTAGGAATTCAGAGTGCCTTGATGAGTAAGGACTTCATAAT
Organism: Gastrolobium villosum; assembly: GCA_032173675.1. Classification (NCBI taxonomy): domain Eukaryota; kingdom Viridiplantae; phylum Streptophyta; class Magnoliopsida; order Fabales; family Fabaceae; genus Gastrolobium; species Gastrolobium villosum. The sequence goes on along the minus strand of JAVKPL010014994.1, from coordinate 45,394 downwards.
GACTAAATAAATTAGGACTTTGTCAATATGCCTAAACAAATTAAAAAATAATATTTAAAACTTGATCCATTCATTTACAGGAAAAAATTATTCTCATGCTATATGAGATGAGTTTTCCTTCTGCCCATCCTTCGATAACTGTGCCTTTTTTTTTCCAGGTGGTGGAACCCACAAGTTTGATTATATTTCATCTCTATATGTTAATTATACATGTTGGATATCACAAAATAATTAATTTCCAATTATAACAATTATAACTAATTAAAACAAACACTAAATATTAATAACAATTAATTATTGTACATTACATCATTAAAATACTAAACACTACCATCAATGATAATTACTATGTGAAATATGTAAATATAATTAATTACACATGAACATAAAAAATTAATTATTATTTTAAATTTGTATATATTATTAATTATACATGCTTATGTTATTAGGATAACACAAAATAATTAATTTCAGAATTTATAACAACTATTTATAATTAAAATAAACCCTAAATATTTATAAATTAATTATTTTAAATCATATTATTAAAATATTAATCACTACTTTCCAATGACTAATTATTATGGCAACTATATAAATATAAATAATTGTACATATGCTTGTGTTAGTTGAAAACAAGTGTATTTTCACCAAAAAAAACAAGTGTATTGATTTACCAAAAAAAAAACAACAAGTGTATTGATTACCAAAAAAAAAAAAAACAACTGTATTAATATTACCAAAAATATTCATGCGTATGCTAAAATATAATTATGTCAAATAATTAGAATAAGTCAAAAATTAATACATTTTAATTAATTAATAAAATTAATAAGCTAAACCTGCCTTGGAGGTTTTTTTGCTTTGGCTTCAGTTTGTGCTTCACCGCAACGATATGCTCTGCAAATGGAAAAAAAATTGAAAGAAGAGAATGCTCTAAATGGAAAAAGTGAGAGATAAAAGAATGTGAATGTTTGCAAATCCAAAACTTTAAAAGCAAGATCAAGGGAAGTGAAGTAAAAAATAGGAATGTGGGCCTCGGACGGCTTGGGGTTGTGCCACTTGGCATGCTGCCAGAGTTCCACGGGGAGGGGGGCGGCACTCTAATGTTTAAAAAATAATTCAGTGCCTAAATGATTGCCGAAGGGGTGTTCGACACTTAAATAATAATATAAATATAATATTTTGGTGCCATTAGGGGGTCCATGTGGCATTATCTAAAAAAAAAAGAACCTTACAATAGTGCCGCAGGAGTTCATGGGTGTCACTTAAAGTCGTGGGAACTCCTCTGCTTGAAGACCCCAAATCGTAATATCTCAAAATCAAATACCAAATTCGTAAATTTAAACCAAATTAACTCGGTTAAACACCCCAACATCAATATCATAAATCAAATTAATCAGACATTAAGAAAAAGCACTAGGCCTCCCAGTTAGGGGATATTCATCAACTGATCCAAATCGCGATAACCGAACCGAAAAACTGAAAACTGAATTTTTTTTGCTAATTTTAATTGGATTGGATCGGTTTTTGGATAGGTTGATAAAAATCGATCCAATCCAAACCGATCTAATATATTAATTCCCCTTTACCTATTTGGACATTTCCCCGATCATAGCCTAAAAATTTTCTAAGCCCAAGACCTATTAACCTATCAACTAAACTCATCTGTATAGAGCTTCATATCTCATTGCAAAAAAAAAAAACTATATTATAATTTAATAATGCTTTTGTATTTCAAAAAAAAATTTTTAAAATACAATATATTAAAAAGATGTTATTTTCACAATAATCATGAAACAAATTTTAGGATTTTCAAAAAATCAAAAATCGATCCAATCCAAATCGAAATTTTTGGATTGGATCGGATCAGATTTGAAAAAAAATCCAAATTGAATAGATGATTACATGAACAAACCGAATGAATTGAATCGGATGATTTTTGTTTTTATAACTGATCAAATCCAGACCGCAAACACATCTACTCCTATTCCTAGCATATTGAATCTCCTCTTCAAAACAAATAAAGAAAGCAAAAAGATGACGATAAAGTACCTTTTCTTTTCTTTTCTGATGCGGGAAAAAAGTATTACATGTTAAAAGATAACGAATGGTTATTAATCATGATTCCCAATAAAAATGCTGGAATACACTTTTCCTGATTTACTCCAATGAGCAGCTAAGAGGATCTAAGGATACAAAGGGAATATAATGACCATTTCCGCATAAAATATTTGGGGAGAAAATAAAAGGAAAGCGGATCCTTCTAAACTAACTGAAAGTCATCATTATTAATATCATTATTTTGATTCGATTCATTTTGGGTTTTATATAATAGTAAGTGGTATGCGTAATATATGTTTTCTTTTTCCGTAAATTTTAATATGTTTTTCTAAGTTAATTCATGTAAATTATCATAATTATATATTGATTAACCCAAATAGGATACTTAGTTTTATTTATATTAAATTAAATAATCATATTTTTTAAAAATCTCGTTGCTCCACTCTTATAATTTTTTTTTGGTGAAAATTATAAATTAAATTAGTGTATATTATGTTTATAGTGACTTAAATTTTTAATCTACTTATTAAAGAATAATATATATATATTATTTACTTTTTTTATTTTAATTTTAAATTCAAGTTTATCGATTAATCATGCATATCTTTTTTATTATTTTTATCTTTCTCTTTAGTTTTCTTAGATCATTCCTGAATTAATATAGTTAAGGACCTTATGATTTTAATTTTCTTAATTTATTCTTTTAACTCTTACTTGAATTTAAAACATCCATATGGGATATTTGTTAATTTTATTATACAACTAGTTCATGAAAGAAAAGGAGATGCTTTTATCCATATTTTTAAATTAGTTCATGGAGAAATAGGTTTTGGAGTTTTAAGAGCCAAAACGAGTTAAAAAACAAAACAATATTTGCCATTTAAGGGAAATTAAGGAGTTAAGGTAACGACGACTTTAGACTTTAGTGTGGAAACCGTACCGGTAAGTATTGTATCATTGGGAGCAAAAGTAGCGTTGTGGACCGTAGTGTGGCACTAGGCAGGTAGAGAAGTCCAAAAGCCAAGACGATGAGAACTTTTTAGTTCTAGCCTTTTTAAATTGCAATGGAAAAGGACCACAATCAACACCCTCGCATGCTTATTGCTTAGTTAGTGCTCAACAATAAAAACAAAACACTCTCTCACTCTCTCTCTCTCTCTCTCTCTATTACTATATATATCAACCTTACCTTCCCGCTCGGATATAAACACAAACACTTAGCCTACAAATTTAACCAAACTTCCCCAAATCACAACAACACAAAGCCAAATGAAGTACGTGTTGGTCACCGGAGGAGTCGTTAGTGGCCTCGGCAAAGGCGTCACCGCCAGCAGCGTAGGCGTCGTGCTCAAGGCTTGTGGCCTTCGGGTCACTTCCATCAAAATCGGTTATGCCTCAACTAGTTCTTTCTTTCTCTCTCGCTTTGCAACTCAAGTAACCTTATGCACCTCTTCTCTAAATTTTTGGCAGATCCCTACTTGAACATAGACGCAGGCACCATGTCTCCTTTTGAGCACGGAGAGGTTTTTGTTCTTGATGACGGCGGAGAGGTTTTGTTTCATTCTTTCTTTTCATATTTATACTTCTGCGTGCTTGAATTTGAATGTCTTATGGTCATGGAGGTGGTGAATTGATTTTTACATTGCTTTTGACTTGGAAAGGTTGATTTGGATTTGGGAAATTATGAGCGCTTCTTAGATGTCACGCTCACAAAGGATAACAACATCACCACTGGGAAAATATACAAGGTGCGTGCATGCTTGTTTTTTTGTCTTTAATGGAACTAATATTGTACACTTGAAATTGATTCCGTTTGGTTGGTATTGGTGGCTTAACCGTTGTGTTTGTTTGTTTTGTTTGGTTTCTTCTTATCAGTCTGTTCTTGAGAAGGAACGTAAAGGGGATTATCTTGGGAAAACTGTTCAGGTGATGCACCGCGCGTATGCCATTTACCTGTTGCTTGCTAGATACTTGTGTCTCTGTGGATAAAGAGAAGTTTACTGAGTTACTGCCATTTTAAAATAGGTGGTTCCGCACATCACTAATGCTATTAAAGATTGGATTGAATCGGTTGCTGTGATTCCCGTGGATGGAAATGAAGGGCCTGCAGATGTTTGTGTGATTGAGCTCGGAGGCACTGTGGGTAAGATTTTTTGCAAATAATGATGCCTCTGTTGAAGCTGCTGCATTATCTACTTCAGTCAATCATGTGAGAGCATGTTTTTCTTTCTATAGGTGACATTGAATCTATGCCATTTATTGAGGCTCTGCGGCAATTGTCCTTTCAAGTGGGTATGGCAATAATATTTTGCTTTTAACGTAACATTACTCAATATAGCACTTGACATAGTTATTATCCCATACGCATGCAATTCTTAGCCATGATTATTTTGTCAAACTCAATTATTCTCATTTTTCCTTCTCAGGGCCTGACAACTTCTGTCTTATCCATGTTAGCCTGATACCAGTGTTGGGTGTAGTGGGAGAGCAAGTAATACTTAATTACTTGTGCATTACTGTTGCATACTTTTGGTTTAAGTTGATTCTTTTTCTCATGTTAAGTGCAATATTCTGCTTCCAGAAAACAAAGCCCACACAACATAGTGTCAGGGAACTGAGGGCATTGGGCTTGACACCTCATCTTTTAGCATCTCGCTCTGCTCAGGTATATTATTCCAACATTTGGTTCCTGGACACATTTAAAAATGTAAATTTGTGTAACAAACTAACAATGTTTGCTCCAGTCTATAGGTAGTAGTAGTACATAAAAAATCTTTTGCTTGCTCACTTAATTTTAGCATGCAAATTTACTATTTGCTTCTTTCTTTTAGCCAAGGCAATAATTGATGTGAACTACTGATAAGATCTAGCAAATTATCAGAGTAAAACGCAAATGACACAAGGGAAATGGCCCAGAAGTCTGGATATTCTGTATATTAATCAATGGAAACATTACAATAACAAGGTTTTGTTTATGACAAAGATAAATGCAGAAACATAAAAAGAAAATCAACTACAATAATTCCAAGGCTGGTTCAGTGCAATTTTAGAGGCACTGATCTCTCCCAAGAACTCCCAAATTCCAGCCTTCCTTTTCTCCTTGCTCGTTGCTGTTTATATATCAGCCTTGGGTCCACTTTCCACATCAGTAACACGCTTGGCTTCAACAGCATTTCCACGTCTCATAACAGAATTATCTTCAACCAATTTGTGCATCCCTCTCTCCTCTGAGTCATCAGTGAGTTAAGAGGTGCTGTATTTTAATTTAGTGCCACTACAACGAAAAAGTTCTGACCAAAAAGCACTAAGAAAAACATGGTCTCTGTCGCTTACAATGGAAGATGGGAACCCATGTAACTTGACCACCTCTTTGATGAATAACAATGCAACTACCTTTGCTGTATATGGATGTTTGAGTGGGATGAAGTGAGCGTATTTAGAAAGACGATCCACAACCATAAAAATAGTGTCAAATCCCTGAGTCTTGGGTAAACCACCTATGAAATCCATAGATAGATCAGACCAAGTATGCGTGGGGATCGGTAGTGGCTGCAAAAGTCCTGCAGGAGACAATGTAGAAACTTTATTCTGTTGACACACAGGGCAAGCAGCGATGTAATCTTTGATTCTTTTGCGCATTCCTTCCCAATAAACCAAACTACTTATCCTCTTTAGTGTCCGAAGAAACCCAGAATGCCCTCCCACATAAGAATCATGAAATTCGTGTAACACCAAGGTAATAAAATTAGAATTTTTGGCTAATACCAATCGGCCTTGATGAAACAATCTGCCACCTTGCAAACTGAACCCCGAATGAGCTTGTGGATTGAGCAACAAATCCTGAATGATGCTCTTCATTCTGTCATCTTCTTGCAACTCTTGTTCCAATGCCTCATACTTGTTGACGTCCTCACAAGAAAGGGAATAACACTGCAGGTTTCGTGACAGGGCATCCGCAACCTTGTTATCCTTCCCTGGTTGATATTGAATTTCAAAGTCATACCCAAGCAGTTTGGAGACCCACTTTTGTTGTTCCTCCCCTAAAATCCGTTGGTCAGTTAAAAACTTCAACCTCTTCTGGTCGGTTTTGATGACAAAATGATGACCCAAAAGGTATGGTCTCCATTTTTGAACGGCAAACATTTCATACACAGATTTCTCTAAAGCTCGAGGAGAGAAGGCTTGACTGATGAAGCTAATTGGCCTATCCTCTTGTGTAAGCACTGCCCCAATTCCCTTGCCTGACGCATCAGTAATAACCGTGAATTGCTTATCAAAATTCGGCATTGCTAAGACCGGAACATAACACATAGCTTCTTTTAATGAGTCAAAGGCAGATTGGGCTTCGGGACTCCACAGAAAAGCATCTTTTTTTAACAAGTCAGTTAACGGTTTTGCTATCTTACCATACCCTTTAACGAACTTCCTATAGTAACCGGTCAATCCCAAAAATCCTCTCAATCCTTTGAGGTTTTTCGGACTAGGCCAGTCAGACATAGCTGCAATCTTGGAAGGATCAACCTTTACACCTTCCCTTGAAATAATGTGGCCCAGGTACTCAATTTGCTGCTGACCAAAACTGCACTTCTTTTTGTTAGCAACCAACTGATGCTGCCTTAAGATGCTCAACACAAATCTGAGATGCTCTAAATGCTCTTCTTCACTACGGCTGTAAATCAAAATATCGTCGAAAAACACCAATACAAACTTGTGTAGATGAGGCCGTAAGATCTCATTCATCAGAGACTGAAAAGTGGAGGGAGCATTGGTGAGCCCAAAAGGCATCACCAAGTACTCGTAGTGAACCTCATGGGTCCTAAAAGCCGTTTTGGGAATGTCTTCTTCCCTCATTCTTATCTGATGATAGCCTGACTTGAGATCAAGTTTGGAAAAGATGCTGGAGACTCCTAATTCATCCAGGAGCTCCTCAATAACAGGGATTGGGAATTTGTCCGGGACTATATGCTTGTTTAAGGCCCTGTAATCTACACACACTCTCCAGCTACCGTCCTTCTTCCTTACCAAAATGACCGGGCACGAAAAAGGACTGATACTAGGGTGTATCATCCCTGCATTGAGTAATTCAGACACCAAAGACTCAATTAATGACTTCTGATAATGAGGATAACTGTAAGGCCGTATGTTAGGCACTCCACTACCAGGTTTCAGCTCAATGGCATGGTTGACGTCTATGGGGAAGCAACCCTTGTGGTTGTTGGAAGATGTCGTCAAACTCAGCTAACAATAAAGAAAGGGCACCCCAAAAATCCGGTACTGCAGCCACCCCTCCCTGAATCCAATGAGGCTCCACTACACACCCTTGTCCTTCGTCCTTCATTGTTTTCAGCATTGATCGAAAAGAAGTCAACGCCCCTTTTCTAGACAGGGAAGGATCTCCATGAAGTATTATTTCACTCCCCTCTGTATGAAACTTCAGCGTCAATTTGTTGAAGTCAGCCGTAATTTCCCCCAAACCCCTCAGCCACTCCATTCCTAGGATGACCTCAGCACCCCGCAACTCAAAGACGAACAAGTTCTGTTTGGTCAACAGCCCCTGGATGTGTAACTCAACCTGACGACACACTCCTTGACTTTCCACCTTGTGACCATCACCCAATACAACTTTAAAACTGTAGGAGTCTTCGATGGGCAACTTCAACTTGTCCACGACTTGCCGATTGACGAAATTGTGAGTAGCACCGCTGTCCACCAACATTGTCACTTTCTCCCCCATCACCGTCCCCCATAGTTGCATGCTTTGGTTCGAAGAGAGCCCTAAGACACTGTAGATCGACAGCTGCAGGGTCTCTGTATCGACTTGTCCGTCCGCATCCTCTTGCATCTCACCTTGTGTGGGTATTTCCTCCCCATCCGTGTCATCATCCTCCTTAACGACCAACAGTTGTAAATGAGCATTTCGACAACGGTGGTTGCGGTCCCATCGCTCCCCACACCTGAAGCAAAGACCCTTTCGACTGCGGTCATGCAACTCGGCTTGACTGAGTCTCCCACCTCTTCTGACGTTATTGCTTCCAGAAGCGTCGAACGTTCTAGACTCTCCCGCTGTCCCAGAGTTAGCAACACGTGTTGGGTTATTTTGCGCAAAACGCAAGTCGTTTTGATTTGTCCCAGCAGCACGTGCGTCGGTGGTTGCACTTGGATTAGCACTACTAGCGTATGGACCTTGGGACTGTGGTCCACTAGAAAATACATTATGGGCCTGATTGGATCGGCCCATTCCCTTCCCTCGACCAGCACATGATAAGCCCAGCCCATCCGTAGCCCAAGAGACGTTCCTTCGTTCCAAACTCATCGTCTTCCTCATCATGTCTGCTAGCGAGTCCATATTACTCTGAATTAGCTCCGTGCGAAGACTATGGCAGATGCCATGCAACCAAATCTCTTTGAGCATAACTTCATCGGCGTAGTGCATTGGGCTGATTATCCTTTCAAATTCAGCCCTGTAATCAGCAACGCTACCTGTTTGCTTTAAACTCATGAGCTCTTGATAAGGACTTGCGGTCAACTCCAACTGAAATCGATCCATCACATCGTCTCGAAATTCCTCCCATGAAGCGTTGGGATGACTACGCTCCCACACAAAGAACCAGTTGAGAGCAGGTCCATCCAAGACGACCATGGCCGCATCCACCTTCAACCGTTCTGAGATCTCATTTACCCAGAAATAGCGCTCGATCTTGCTAACCCACGCAAACACATCATCGCCACCAAACCGTGGAGGTTCCAAACGCGTTTGCCGTGTGGCTCCCCCTACATGTCTCCCGGCCAATGCATTTCGCGCTTCCGATTCGGTGTATTCGGAGCTCCTTCGACCGGAACGACCTCGACGAGGACTAACTTCTCTGATGGGTCTGTCTCTATTGCGCGGATTGCGCTGTAACAATGCTAAAATGTCATTTAGCTGTTGTTCGTTTCTGCCATGTCGTTCCTCAGCTAACGCCTCACTCCTCCGTAAACGTTCTTCAACCAATTCCAAACGATTATCCATATTTCTAGTAACAACCATTCAAAGCACCCCAAGGATCGGAGTGCTCTGATACCAGTTGATAATATCTAGCAAATTATCAGAGTAAAACGCAAATGACACAAGGGAAATGGCCCAGAAGTCTGGATTTTCTGTATATTAATCAATGGAAACATTACAATAACAAGGTTTTGTTTATGACAAAGATAAATGCAGAAACATAAAAAGAAAATCAACTACAATAATTCCAAGGCTGGTTCAGTGCAATTTTAGAGGCACTGATCTCTCCCAAGAACTCCCAAATTCCAGCCTTCCTTTTCTCCTTGCTCGTTGCTGTTTATATATCAGCCTTGGGTCCACTTTCCACATCAGTAACACGCTTGGCTTCAACAGCATTTCCACGTCTCATAACAGAATTATCTTCAACCAATTTGTGCATCCCTCTCTCCTCTGAGTCATTAGTGAGTTTTACTCCTCTACAACGCTTTCTACTATACACCTTCAAAGGAGTCTTATCAACTACTAATTAAAAATTTCAAGTTCCACTTTTGGCAACGCATAAAATTATGATGATTATTTTGCATCTGGCAATCGATTTATCTTTGCTGTATTTTTCATCTTAATAGAAGTCTATTTGATCTTCAAAGTTGTTGATTCTTTCATTAAGTAGTAAATGTGTGGCTGCATGTTATCAACAAAATTGGTTTTTCCTAATTCTCTAGTGATAATATTTGATAATCCAATTAACGACGATGGTAGCATTTTTGTTGAATATGATTGGCACTTTTATCCTTTCTTGTTCTGGATTTAGACATGCTGGAAAGTGCTTATATTATTTTGTTTTTACCAAACCATTAATCTGTTATTCAGTGGATAAAAAATGTAATGACATTTCCATTTCAGATCAACCTTTAATACAGTCTTTATGAAGGCCTTCACATACACACTAATGCACATGCATACAAAAACAAACCTTTTACTTGGGTTTCAAAATTGTTGCTTGTGCACTTTTTATAAATTGATCGGAAGGTAAAATAATACTTGGTTCGGGTGATTGTACTAGAACTAGTGCATTGGATCCCATCTGAATTCTGTAGTTTAGTATGCTTTAGTGATGTTAATACTTGGATGGGTATTGTTAGAGTTCGTGTCTGTGATATTGGCCTGACCATATGCGTACTTTTAACTATCATATTGTATATTTAATATAGATACATGGAGCCTAATGACTTAAACTAGTGCCTCAAAACTTGTGCACTCTCTCTCTCTCCTTCCATTCTTTCATTCCACTGGCTACTGTGTCTTTGTTGGAGGAAATATGATTTCTTGGTAACACAAGAAACAGGTTGTGGTTGTCAGGATCAGGTGCTGAAGCTGAGTGCTGTGCCACAAGTTACTTATTTGGACTTGGCATTTATTATGTGACATTGGTTTTACTCTTGCTTTCCCAATGAAATTATGGTGTTACAATCATGCAGCTATGCTAAAAAGTACTCTTGCTTCAGTAATTCTATATTTAGGAGAATGCAGTGATAGTGATTACCTGAATTTTCTTATGTTCATCTTTTCTTCTCACTGAAGTCGATAGGAAATCTTCAGTGTTTTTTTTCGAAATTTTCCTTATGTTTTGACAATTGTCTTTGAAGTTAGTTTTGCTATATTTGTAGTTGAAATAGTTTGTTATTGATTATGGCAGCCTCTTCTCGAAAGTACCAAGGAAAAACTCTCACAGTTTTGCCATGTTCCAGTAAGTTGTTGGTGAACCTAACTTGGTTGTTCTCTGAGCATGCTTTTTTTTATTAGTTATTGATCTATATTTTCTGTATTATTTTTCACAGGTTGATAATATTCTGAATATTCATGATGTACCAAACATTTGGCACATTCCCCTTTTACTTAGAGTGGGTCTCTAATAAATTTTTGGTTCCATTGAAGCTTGGCTGCTTTGGTTTATTTTTTGTATATTTTTTTTTCCTTTATGATTGGCTGCTATTTTTCAGAGCCAAAACGCTCACCATTCAATTCTGCAGCAGCTTAACTTACTCAGGTAATTTTTTTATTTGTCCTTTTATTTCTGTGACTGCCACACACTTGAGCAGTATCACATGTAAAATTTATCATGGACACAGCTTGATATAGGATAAAAGCCTAAGTTTAATATCTGTAGCACTCCTGTTATATTGGCTGAGAAAAGAACCGGCAAAAGAGATCTGAGACACATCTTAGAAAGTCCTTTTTCTGGTTAACAACTATGGAAAATAGAAGAAAACATATTATATAATTTGACTGATCATTTCTGGTGCAGTCTTCAAACTCTGTCAGGGATGAACCCTAAAACCATTCCCCATGAAACCCTGGCTTGCGAGGGTAGGGGTGAGAGGATCCTTGTACGCAACTTTACCCTTGCACTTTTACAAAGAGGTGGTATCTTGATTAAAAAAAGAAAAATCACAGCTCATTTTTTTAAAAAATAAATAAATAAATAATTGCCCTTAGAAGTCTAATCTTAGCTGTTGAAGGTAACTTGAAACAAAAGAAACTAAAGAACATAAATAGAATTTAAAATAATGCTGCTACAGCGCCATGCTACAGTAACCTAAACAGTACTTATGCTAGATTTACCTAAACAGTAATGCAACAAATAATTGTAATTTACCCCATTTGTCCTCTATATGTATGTTCTCCTTCACTTGAAAAACACTTCTCTTTTGGGTTTTAGGTTGATCTTAAAATTACCCCCTCCTTATAAGACGATACTTTAGATATTTGAAGACTTGAATTTCTTACCTATGTTAGTTATCCAAGTTCTTGAGAAATCAGATTCCATTTTGTTTGCATCTTTTAGTGGTTTGACTTTGAACTAACAATTAAATTTGGAACAAAGCCTGAACGCAACAGATCAAACCTATGTGTTCAATATAGGGAAAGATTTTCAGTCTTAAAAATATTTCTTCACTTTGAAAGCATCCATCACATAGATCTTTTGGAATATTGTTAATTTACCTCGGTCTACCATAACCAGTTCTGTCGATCAGGTAGTATCTTGATTAACCAAATGAGGATAATTGTCTTTTTCTATTCTCTTCAACCAGTTACGATAGATCAACTTGAATATCTTCATCTTTTCTTCCTCAATAATTCCAGCTTGCCTATCTTCTTGAATGTCATCTGTGTTCGCATCGTGGATTGGTGGAGAATTCCAATTTACAATTTTTATCCTCTAGACCACCTTCCCATTGGCTATGGGATTGGGGTCGCCTTTTGGAATCTTCTCATGAGCTCTGACTTGATCTCTATACTGGTTTCTACCTCTGGTGTGAGCTTCTCTGTCATTCATTGTATCTAAGCTATTTCTTGAGCTTGGGTAATTCCAGGAACTCTTGCACTAAGTGCTGCCATAATTGATATGTATTGAACCTAGCTCTGGCCCAGTTGATGTTGGACTGAAACCTTGCCATTAAATCTGTAACGCTTGAGATATTGGGAGAGAAAGCTGTTAGGAACCAGAAAATAAGAAGAGAGAAAACGTATGCAAGGTAGAAAGAAAAAGGAACAATTCTATTATTGATGAATGAGACACAAACAGAGAAAAGGGGAGAATTCTCCTTCCAAGTGTTTCCTTTCACAAAGAGTTGCCTTTTTCACAACAGATTTGTTGCCCAGTTCTCACATCTAAATTCCTGAATCCATATCTCCTATCGAATTTCTTCTATTTATCCCCCTAACTACCTGATTGTCATCCTAGTTAGCTAACTGTCTTCCTAACTTCCCTAACTACTCTAACAGTTTCTCTTAATTCTCTCTAATACGCACCTTCCAATATCTTGCCCTGACACTTTTGAGTCTCGTCCCTAACAAAAGCATGAGCAAGAAATTGGAAACAAAATGAAAAGGGTGGTCTTTTGTTTAAACAATCAGGGGAAAGTGAAGAAAATTTCTTTTACTAAAAAACTGATTGATATTTTCTTTTGCAGCCTTCAAAATCAAACCCCCTTATAAGGTCTTGTTGTGCATTAGTGTGAAGTGTGAACAGCTATTGCACTTTGGTAGCATGAGCAGTGCTGATGCTACTGTAGCTTTAACTGTAATGTAACATATGATTAAATCATTAAATGACCCTCCTCATGTTCTAGACTATAACTGGAGGGAGACAGGAGATATTCATCATTCTGTGTATATTGGATCATACTTGTGCACTTCATGCTGGATATGTTGCTACTTGTCTTCCATTTTTTTGGAAAAATATAGTGATAATAGGAAACATTAATCTACTTCACTTTTGAATTATTTTTCAGCATTGCTACGACTCCTGATTTACAGCAATGGACAGGGATGGCTGAGAGTTATGATAATCTCACTGAATCTGTTAGTACTATATGTTCAGTTTGCAATGTTCTATCTAAATTTATCATAATATTATCACAAGAATTGTGCGTGGGAATGACAGCATTTTAAAATTTACAGGTGAGGATTGCGATGGTGGGAAAGTATGTTGGTCTAACAGACTCGTATTTATCTGTTGTAAAGGTGTGTTCTATCTTTCATTGAATGTTTATAACAAGAATAGCAGGATGACATCATATTTTAGAGAAAATTTGATTAAAAAATAGTATATTTACTATTAGCTATCAACTTGGTTTTGATAATGAGGAATCTATGAACTACTTGATAATAACATTTAATTTGTTTATATTTTTGCTTTAAGTCTGGTTCTTTCCATATATCTTATCCATGTTCATTAGCAATCATCTGAATTTCACATTCTCACTCATTCTTATAACTGCCATTTCCTATTGTTTTCTCTTTGCATTATTGTTTTATATAATCTAAAGTGTAACAACAGTATAGAATATCAACCCACTTTGATTGTAGCATGGTGGTTTTTTATTTATTTATAATTTAATAAATGAGTCTTTTTTGGCCTTTTCCATGCCTGATTTGTTCACAGGCCCTTCTGCATGCTTGCGTTGCACGCTCGTTGAAGCCTTCAATTGACTGGATTGCAGCTTCCGACCTTGAAGATGATAGTGCAAAATCTGTAACGATTCTTTCAAATTGCATTTGATGAAAATTGTGTCACTGTGCACCTACTCAGGCTAATTTTATTTTATTTTTTTGTGGTTCTACTTTTCAGACACCTGAAGCACATGCTGTGGCGTGGGAGACTCTGAAAGTAAGTGCACCAGAGGCGCATGCAGTTTATGGAAATGAAGTTATTATATTTGGGAAGTATGGTGGGAAAATGCTGTTGCCTTGGATTTTTAGATTATGTGATCCTGCTAGATTTAGGCTTTCTTTTAGTTGGGGGATGCAATAATGACAAGTTTTCTCTTTGCGTTTGTTATCTATGATGGAACTGTTGGACTTTCTTTAAAATGGATCATACAATTCAGAGAAAGATCTTTTGCTTTTGAATCTGTAGTCACAGACTCACAGCCATTTTTGGGTGACACTTGCAGAGTGCAGCTTGTGTCTTGGTTCCTGGGGGATTTGGAGATCGTGGTGTGAAAGGTATGATGCTAGCTGCCAAATATGCCAGAGAGAACAATGTTCCTTACCTGGGGATTTGCTTGGGAATGCAAATTTCTGTGATTGAGTTTGCTAGATCAGTAAGTAATATATCTGATTATGTCATGTTTGGTTCTTTATGACTGCGTGCTTCTATCGTTGTAATTTTACATTCACTCTTAGGTTTTGGGTTGGGAAAGAGCAAACAGTGTAGAGTTTGATGCCCAAACACCGCATCCTGTTGTGATTTTCATGCCAGAGGTATACATGTCTTTCTCCCCTCCCCTTTTTTTGTGTGTGTGTGTGTATGTAACGTCTCCTTGTCCCAAACAGGGTTCACGAACGCATATGGGAAGTACCATGAGGCTTGGATCTCGAAGAACACTCTTACAGACACCTGATTGTATCTCTTCCAAGTTGTATGTGATGTAGCTATCTCATTATTTAGTATTTTGATGATAAATGCAATAATGAGTAAAGAACAAGCCATATATCCCTTTAATGAAATATCTTATCTTTCTTTTCCATAACGTTGCTTTTTCTGGCAGTATCAGCACATATTAAATCTCAGACTGCCTGTTTGATAGTGTTATGGTTTTTTTGTTTTTAAAATTGTTTTGTAGAATAGTTATGGAAACAAGTGTTTTCTGTATTTTTGTTTTTGTTTTGAAAGTTAAAAGTCAAAACACAAAACAAAAACAACTTAGACATGTTATCCGAATTTGATTCTAAAAACTAAAAAACGGTTATAATTTTTAGAACTATTTTTACAAAACAGGCTTTATCAAACAGGTTTTTTTGTTCTGAAAGTAAAAAAACTGGTTTTGAAAACAAAGTTTAAACAGGCCCTAGTTTCTGACCCTGTCTGGTAGTTCTGAAGGACGTGTAAATAATGAGGTTTGGTTGTTGATCAAGTGCTTGATCATCACGGAATGGTTCGATGTCAATGAATTTTAGGACTGATTCAGAATTTTCTTGGTTACATTCTAATTTCAAAGGGCTTGGATTCAATTGTACCATTACTTTAGATGAGGGTTTCAAAGGGGAGGGGGTAGCGCATATTGCATGGCCCATTGGCCAGACAAAATGTTGCCCCCTCTCTTCCCTTTCCCAACAAAAAGGCAAAGAAAGACATAGAATAATAGGAATCGCAGTAAATTCCTGAAGGACTATAACTGGTTTTGAATATCCAGCAGCAGGGTTATTTATAGTTTCCTTTGTAGCGTTTAAGAATATCTATATGGATATGATATAGTCACCTTTGATAATCTAGTATGTATTGTATTCTTACTTGCATCCACATCTTTTTATTTTTTTTTAATTTATTGATCCTTCTGTGAGCTTTATTATGCTGTTCGGTTGGAACCAGACTCCGATATGTGTAGCTGCCGGACAATTTTATGATTAGATTATGATCTCCACACTCACTTTATGCATTGTACACTTTGCATGTTCCTAATTGCTAGATACGGAAATTCAGAGTACATTGATGAAAGGCATAGACATAGATATGAGGTTTGGCTGTGAACCTCCTTTTTAGTGACTGGATAATCTTTCAAGAGGCACGTGTAGTGCATGTCCTGTAATTTAGCATTGACTTCTGCAGGTAAATCCAGATGTTATTGTAACTTTAGAAGAAGCTGGGCTACAATTTGTTGGGAAGGATGAAAGTGGAAAACGAATGGAGGTAAGTTTTCTGCATGGGTAATGTTTTCATGCGAAGAAATATTAACTAGAACCAAAATTGAGAATCTGTCAGTTTCAATTTGATATGGTTGCATTTGTTGTCCTGCTTTCGTGTTCCCGTATTCTACTGTTACACAGAATTCATTTCTTTTATCACTTGTTTTTCTGAATGGAGAGTGCGACTAATTTCTGGGTTTTAACAAGTTTTCTCTCTTGTGCAGATCTTAGAGCTTCCTAGTCATCCATTCTATGTAGGTGTGCAATTTCATCCAGAATTCAAATCACGGCCAGGGAGACCCTCTGCTTTGTTTTTAGGTACTTGCCACTCACAAATTAGCCTTTCATCTCTGATGAACCACAAAGTTTAAACCGAGAGCCATTTAGACCATCTGTGTTGGGTTAATATTAGTTTATTGTTATATGGGAATGGTCTATTTGGATCTTTACAGCACGCATGTTACTTGTGGTTGCTTATCTTCCCGACATCACATAATTGCCTACATAAGCTTGAATACCCCTTGCAATTCCCATGTAAATTGATACTTGAAATTTGGGAAGTAAGGAGTGAAAGAAACCTCATGTCAAATTACTATTAATTACCATCTTCGATTAGTTTTTTGATTACGTTTGTTCTCTAAATATTTTATTATGCTGCAATTGTAGGTCTCATTTTGGCAGCAACGGGGAAGTTGGAAGCACATATTAGTAGGCATCAGAATGGAAGTTGATGTACGATTCGTTACTATAGGACACACTCAATCTCATATATTTTTTGAGGTAAGCTGGTTCTCAAAAGGGAAAATAATTGGGAGAGGGAAGGGAATGGGAACTGAAGGAGATAAAGGGAAACCCTGAAGTATAGTATGTGGCCATCTGCCCCATGTTTCTCTAGATTGGTTCTCATTCATATTAGTTGCGGAGTAATATTACTTGCACCCTCACATTCACTTTTTTTCATCAGAGTCACTTACATTGATAATTTCTTTTATCAAATTACCTTAATGGTAAGGAGAAGATGCTTAAAGGTTACAAATACTAGTATATCTTTGGCTGTGACTTGAAGAAATCAAGCATGGCCGCTACAATAGTAACTTTTAGGGCTCGAGAGGTCTTTTCTTTCCTTTGCTGAAATCAGCATGTCTTGGCGACGTTTTTTTAAATAAATTTGGGGTATGGCCAAATCTTTCCCTGTGGGTGCTGCTTGCTCTGGATGTAATACCAGGTCTTCTAATTTTCATTCTTGTCATCTTTTTCGACCTTTATTGCAGAACAGAATGTATTGATGATTATTCGAAATGCATAGAGTTCTGAAGCAGAGCTAGCTCTTTTTCTTTATTATTGTTTCAATTTCCTTGTTGAGTTCACCATGCCCCAAATGTGCGTGATGCTGTTCATTATTTTGATGGTTTATTGATGACAACTTTTTGAAGCGATAAAATCGTTTAAGGATAAAATTATAATTACGGGTTATGATGGTGAATTCGATTATAGTTTTTACTTTTTAGGTTCCGACTAGGGTGTATATGGGTTGGATCAGACTAGGTCTTGACATATTTAAATCAAAAGATCTCGTCTAGGTCTGTTAATTTATTTAGGTCTGTCAAGTATTTAACATTTCTCTTGAATTGGAAAAAATAAATAAAATAATAATATTTTATTAATTATATTATTTTAATTAAAATAAATAATACAATGTATGTTGGCCTGTAGTTTTATAGCTCATGTTTTGTAAAAGTAGATCTATGACTTGTTTTCAAAATAGTTTTTCTTAAAGATTTGAGCTTATTCTATTTTACATAATATAGTAAGTTACTTCTGACCCGATATATGTTCAGCTGTACATTACCGATAAGCCAACCCATTTTCCTCCCCAATTTTGTCATAAATTTTGGTTGATACTGAAATCGATCAATATGGTTCTTACTGTGAATATTTGTTTGCTATATACCTGTTCCATTTTTTAAATATTTTCCAATAAGAAACTTGCAGAAAAAAAATAAAAATCTAAAGAAAATTTGATATCTGAAAATTTAAGGATTTGCACCCGGGATCGTGAATTAAAAAAAAAAAAAAAAATTCAACTTTGTGCTCCATCAGCTAAGGTTCTTCGGTTAGTCATTCTATCTCCTCTATTTTTTATCTTAGATTGAACTGTACAGTAAGTGTAGTTCAGAAGAAATTTTAATCGACTTCGTTTTCTTATCATAAGCGTTATAGTAGCAATGGCACATAGGTTTATACTTTTTATGTAACATACAAAAAAATAAAATAAAATTATGCTATATTCACATCATTTTATATGCTAATATTTTACTTTTATTTATTTTCTTTTTTCTAGTAGTGCCCACATGAGTATATGTGCTGTGAAAACTCTCTTATCATATTAGATAAGAAGTATAAACCCTTCTTTTATACTTAACAATGGGTGGTAATCCTGTAGTATTTATTGAAATTATCACCGTAAAAAATATGTAAATACTAGAACTCGTGGGTAGATCCCGGTAATTACAACATCCCGCAGTACATGTATAGATTTCTCACTCTATATTTGATAATTCATGAAACTAAGAAGTTCTACCATCGATCATAGCATCAAAACTCAAATTAAAAGAGAAGGAAAATTGAGGTTGAGTGAATCCGCACTATAAGAAGCACGTTCAACTTCATTTTCTGTTGGTTGTTTCGTTGTATTGTAGAAGAGAAATTTGACGCTGGAGCTTCATTTGCTGATAGAATTGAGCAATGAACTCCTCGGCTCGCTTATCTATTCCTTGTGCATCTTCATCGGAAGCAGTCTCTTGGCATCCTCCTTCATATCCATGATAAACTTCTTCGTCTCGGTCTCCTGCATCCATAAGGGCACTCTTTCTCCCGTTGCAATATTCAACAACATTGTCGTCATCATCATCATTAAAATCATAGTCAAAATCAACATGCGGGTTTATACATGGAATGTGAGGCAAGTGGAAGCGCATAGAAGATGGACGAGACATCTTGACATGGAAGATGGGAGTCTCATCGAATGAGAGCTCGCGCTCAAAGTAGTGAATCTGGCTAGGTGGGGTTGTGTGGCCAAGGCGCTTCAAGTACTTTGGTACTAGACGAAGCTCCATAGCCAGCTTGCGTCTGAACACACCACCTTTACGTGCCCACAGCAATGAGAGCCGCAGGAGGTTCCATGCTCTATGACCAACGCCGCCACGGTTTTTCCAAGACATGATGTTATCTGTTTCTGAATGCCAAATATGCTTGAATTAATGTTGGTGTAACAAATGTGAGGAGGAGTGTTGTAGTATCTAAAGCAAGTAATGCGCTAGATGCTGGTGATGTGGAAGATGGTGGTTGCTCTTTACATATATAGTATTGGGAATTTTGGACGCGTAGCGTAGTTGGAGAAAGAGACAGATATTAGTTTTCACTTTTTTTTTTTAAAGTTTAATTCAACACATCAGATGTGAACTGTGGGCGGTGTCAAGGACAAACTGCCAACTCGTTAGGGACACGGTTGTACTGTACGCGGTTGGAATCAAGCTGGACACACTCCTCATAATATAATTTGTTTACTTACTATTCTGCCCTTAACTTGTATTAATTATCATTCAGTATTCACCAAACCTTACACGCCAAAGTGTCTAATATTGACTATGAAAGCAATTGATCATTTAAGTTATTTTAGTATTAATACATAATTTGAAATTTAGAATGATACTCATAATCGAACGTTATTCAAGAGAGAATCAGTTCTAATATTATTACTAATACTTTTTTTTATATAACTATTTGCTGTAAATGAGAAGTTTAGATTCTAATTCTTAACATTACAAATGAAATTCATCTACGATCAATTTCTATTGAGTTAAATATTACTAACACTTTGATTAGTCCTTCTTGGAGCAAAAGTTTCCAAATCTAAACATATTTTCTATTCTAAGGGAAACAAAAAGAGAACAATTGATTTGCTATGGTTTGCATCTTTTCGTAACTGGTAAATGCTATATAAGTGACTACCACAAGTTAGAAAAAGAACCATTTTCGGAAAGCCATTAACCCTTTAGTAAAGGTCACTTTGGTCATATGACTTGATATGCAATAATAGGGAGAGGGGACCCACACCACATGAAATGAAGGCTGCTTTTAATTGGATTTTGTTGGAATATACTTGAACGCCGTTTATGCAGAAAATTATAAATATTGATATTTTAGATATAAAGTTTAGGAACTTTGTGCAAGTAAACGTTTGCTTAATATAATGGTCTTTATAAACTATTTTCCCAATCAAAGAGCGGATCCAAAGCTCCAACAACTATTTGTTCGTTGAAACTTTTAAAGGAACTTTCTGTTGCTTTGCGCTTGCGTTCATTTTTACCTAATGCATGTCTCTCCACACTGTGTCTTGCCCCTTTCACTTTTAGGGGTGTTTGGTATGGGTATTTGGTATGGAATAATGGGGAAGTGGAGTACATATTGAGCACGTATATGTTGTAAATGAAAGAGAAGCAACACATTTGAAGAATGAAATGAAAGTAAAATAATCATGATTTGTAATATCTATGAAATCACTGAAATATCAAACCTAGAGAAATATTTCAATATTGTACTAATTTTTTTTTTGGTGAGCTAAGTTGTACTAATTATTAATGTGACTTGAGTTCCCTTTTCTTGTTTTGTTTATAATCATCCCCTAATTTAAAATTCTTCATCTCAACAAAATTATAATAATAATAATAATTATTATTATTATTTTACTTTGAGATCTAACAAAGTTCTGGTCTTAGAGTGCGTTTGGATTGGCTGGCTTCTGGCGCTCCAAAAGTCGCTTTTTTTTATAAAAAAAAGTGCTTTTTGAAAATTTAAACTTATTTGGATGTGACTTTTAATAAAAGCAAAAGCCAGTCAAAAAGTCAAAAATTAACTTTTTTGAAAAGTTAAAAAATTTAACTTTTGAAAAAAGCACAAGGCAAAAGCAATTCAAAAATTCTAGTTTCCAATTTTATCCAACTCCCTTGGAGATCCATCTCAGTCGCAACAGTCTTCTTCTCTCCTTTTAGCTTCATCTTTTTTTCTTCTCCCAACTTCTCATTCCTTCACCACTGCTCCATTTTTTTTTCCTCGGTATTCTCCCTCTTCTCTTCCATTCATTTTTCATTTTTTGCATTTTCTTCATCGCCTTTCAATATTCCTTATGCTATTGTTTTTTTCTCTTGGTCTATTATTTGTGCCTAAAACAGAGAAGAGTGGAATCTTTGGTGAGCTCTTTTTATTTGCTTTCCTAAAAACCTAGAAACACTGATTGGAACAAAATGAAAGGAAGAATCTGAAGAAGTAGTTGAATTTTTATAATAATCAATGCCACTATTTTCTCTGGCATGTGGACTTTGTGGAGTGTTGAAGTGAAAGGTTGTTGGGTGAGAGAGGAGAGAAAATGTAAAGGAATTGAAAAGCCATGTTGAAGGTGATAGGGCATTTTGATCCCTGATATACTCTGTTTGTTGGTTGAATTAAAGCATTGTGTGCTGTTGTTTGTGTGAATAATTTCGATTCATATAGTATTTTCAGCAACGGCGAGCGGAGTGAAAGGGGCAGGCGTGCGACAGGTGCTAGAGGCGATTGGGGAGGTGAAGGCAAGACGGCGCTAGCAGGGGACGACCGACGATCGGGTGTTTTGAAGAATAGAAAAGAAATTAGGGATACAGGGTGACTGAGAGAGGGTTTTTTTTTTTAAGGGCACAATAGTAATTTTATTCTTTAAAAGTGCTTTTTTATTTTAACGTCCAAATGATATTTGTACTTAAAAGTACTTTTTAAATATTGCATCCAAACACAAAATAACTTTAACTTTCAAAAAAAGTTCTTTTTAAAAAAACAACTCATAAAAAAGTTCTTTTTTTAAAAGCTTATCCACGGACCCTTACATTGATTTCCTTATGATGAAAGAAATAATTGGCGATCATGCATACAGCAGACGTTGACGTTGAGAAGTCAACGAAAATATACCACAGAAAACTGGC
Source organism: Gastrolobium villosum (assembly GCA_032173675.1). NCBI lineage: Eukaryota > Viridiplantae > Streptophyta > Magnoliopsida > Fabales > Fabaceae > Gastrolobium > Gastrolobium villosum. The sequence continues at coordinate 23,143 of JAVKPL010014994.1, read as the reverse complement.
ATGTAAGGGTATGATTGAATGGGTAGTTGGGTACATTGAGCTATAAATGGTAATGATATATGGGATTTGTTTTTTCTCCATATTATTCAATTATATGAAGGGTAGTAATTTTTATTCCACTACACACCATAAAAAGATTAGAGATGTTTCACTATTTTTTATTATTTTTATTTTTTTAAATAAGTGAGTTCCATACTTAATGTATCTATAACATGAGATTTGAATTCTTCTATAACATAAGATTTACTTTTCCCATGATATATATAAGAGAATCTTAATACATACTTCACAAATATTTTATATTCTCATGAAAATCAATCGGTGCGCTTTATTTCTGTATTTGAATGTCAGTGTAAGTATTTTTTTTTTGATAGGATCATTGATCCGGTAATCAAAATTCAAATTTGACATCATTCTATGCCGTTAATCAAATCAGAGTCGTTAATATTTTTTGATCTAACGGCATTACTTCTCTATGTGTTATAAATTTGAATTTTCGACACAAAGGAAGGAATACCTCATTTTTTTTTTCTTCATATTATTAATATATGAAGGGTAGTATATTTTTATCTAGTATATAGGTTAACCGTTAAAGGAAATCAATTGAATATACTGTATATAGTTTAAAAAATCAATTGAATTAGGGAAACGGGGATTTTTTGTAATGGAAAATCAGCCGCGTGTCTATAAAATTAAACATGATCAGTGTCATAGTGATACATTTTATTTTGTTGCGTCATCCGCGGAAGTTTTATAAATCCCTTTTGTTCCTTCCTACAAGACATGCAGACAACTAATAAGAGCCCCACAAAAAAAGCGGGTCAGCAGGGCAAGAAATATGTGTTCATTCTGTTTTAAAAATTGAGAGACCCTGCGCGCTTAATTTACAACTGTGTGAAACTTTATGTCATACTCTTAGCTTAGGTGCAGACCCCAAACTTTCAAACCTTCCAGCTGGCTTTTGTCCTCATGGGATGGAACTAGTGGAACTGCAAATGGGGTGGTTGAATAAAACAAAACACCGTAGAAACACAACTCCTAAGTGAATCAATTACTAGCTGGCATGCAGCTACATGTTTTTTTTTTCTCAGTCCCAAGCACATTGCTTTGGACTGAATGATAACTGAACAAGAACAAGACGAGTCTATGTATTACATCAGGAGAGAGAAGATAAGTAGCTAAAACTAACTAATCTGCATAACCAATTCTTTAACTAAAACTAACTCAGCTGCTGACGTGGCTAATTATCTGTCATGATTAGTTCCTTGCATGTGTGATACACGCAGTAGATTTCTCTTACTGAACATGAGCTGCAGTGCTTTGGACTTGGGCTTCATCATTCTGATTTTGGACTTGGGCCACAACGTCTTTGTTCCCTTGCCCCCGGCAAGTGGGACTATGCAAGTTGAATAGGCCCAACATGAGAACAGCATAAGCAAACAACTTGGAGGGAAGAGGCTTTGTGAAGATATCAGTTCTCTCTCGTCATATGACAATCGATTTCAACATACTTAGATTTTTTATTAAATGTAGGATTATGAGCGAGGTATATCACAGATATGTCACAATAAATTGAAACTAGTTTATACCACGGAATGTGCAATGAAACCACACTGAAATTCGCAAGCTAAGCTTGCCAAAGCTCTATATTCCGCTTCAGACGATGATCTAAAAACAGTGGGCTGCTTCTTGGAGCACCAAGCTACGATCCAAAAAAAATACATATACCAATAATAGAACGTCTGGTATCTGGGTATGAGGCTCAGTCCGAATCATTGAATGCTTTGACATGAAATTTAGAAGTTGAGGGAAAGAACAAGCCATTGGAAGGAGCCCCTCTTAGATAACGAAGAATGCGATGCTAGCCATGTATGGCGTGGGTGTGACTCGGCACAAGCTAAATTTTAACAAATTATACTTATTATATATAATTATACAATTAATTATAATTTGGCGCAGATTGAAATTGTAATCTGTCCCGGGCTACAATTTGTAATTTGGCCTATATAAAACTTAAAATGTTTTTGGTTAAAGATTTGGATTAGGGGTGGCAATATGGGTTGAGTTCGGCGGGTCAACCCGCCACCCGCCAAAACGGGGCGGGTTGCGTTGAGGATTTCAACCCACTCAACCCGCTCCACCTAGAAGTGGGTCAAAACGGGTTCAACCCGCCAGGTTATATATATATATATTACAATTAGGAAGTATTTCATTAGTCCTTAAATTTTTGTGATATCCAAATCTTTTTTATCTTAGTACTTCCTAGAAAAAATAAAGAATAACAATTTTATTTATGACAAATGTTATTTATATATAAGTTCCTAAAGAATATTTGACAAATATTAGTATACATTTAAGATTGAGACTAAAAAAATAAAGAGAAGTGTGAAATAAAATAAAAAAATAATATTAAAAAGATTCATAAAATATAATTTATTTTTGAATTTTAATTTTTTTTAATTGGCGGGTTGACCCGCCAACCCACCATAAAACGGGGTGGGTTCATTTTTCCAACCCATATTTTTTGGCGGGTCGGGGCGGGTCAACCCAAATTGCCACCCCTAATTTGGGTAAGTTATATTAGGTTATGTGTCTAATTTTCATTTGTATAAAAAAAATAAATTATTTTTACTAAAATTAAAAAATATTTAATAAAATTATAACTCTTCTTAGTGCTGCTTGCCCAAGTGTTCTGTATTTAATGTAATTTAAATATATTACGATATAAGCAAACTAAAATTAAGAAAAATAAATACACGTATAATTTTTTGCCCCGTGCTGAAATTGGATCCTGCTCTGCCACTGGCTGTTGCCATATAGGTGTCGAGTGGATGAAAAAGAAACTGGCTAAGTTGTTGCACTGTGGAAGAGCTGTCAGGGCGTGTGGTCGTAAGATATAAAAGCCTTCTAACCAATCTACGATATGTGGAGTACCATCTGTATGACTTAAATGAAGATTAGAGTCCATAGGTATGACACACGATTTTGCTTCAAGGTGACCTGCATCCGAAAGAATCTCAAGCATGAATTTGCGTTTATTTAAATGAATGCCCTTTTGAGAATGAGAAACTTGGAGTCCAAGAAAATAACGTAGAGACCCTAAGGCTTTGTTTGAGAGTTTGGAGGAGAAAAGAAGGAAGGGGATCCAAAATGGAGGGAGGAAAAGGAAAGGAAGGAAATGAGAGGGTATTCCCTTCCCTTGTTTGGAAGTTAAAAAATGGTAAGGGAGAAAAATGGAGGGATAATGAGATATTTTTACCATTTTAACTTTTTTGAAAATTATAATAGTCATTATATTTTACAAATTAAATTAAATTTAAAATTTCTAACAAAATTATTTATATACTTTTCTCACTACAAAAAATTATCATTTCCAACGAAATTTCTACGTTGCAAATAACGAAAATTTTGTCACAAATTTTTTTTCGTCGAAAAACGACGAAATTTTTACTCTAATGGAATTTCTTATCGGAATTTTCGAAAAAATTTAGTTTTCGTCAAAAGTTTTGAGAAAAATGATTTTCTCTATCAAATGTCTTAAACGAAAAAAGAATTCCGTTCAAAATTCGACGGAATGTTTTCCGTTCAAAATTTCGACTGACAAAAAAAGTTCCAGTCAAATTTTTTTACAGAAATATTTTTAGTCACAAATTTTGATGGAAATGTTTTCCGTAAAATATTTTGACGTAATTATTTTACGTCGCGACTTTTTGATGGAAATGTGTTTTATCAAAATTTTGGACGAAAATATTTTTGTTGAAAGTTTCAACGGAATTTAGATTCTATCAATAATTTTGATTGAACTTTTTTTCTGTAAAAAATTCATGTCAGTGATTATGGCAAAATCTGGTATCCACCTGTGCAGAATTAGCTTCACTCGATTAGTTTAGTTCATTGCTGAGGACAACAACATTCTAAATCTGGCAATTGGGCGCATACTATATGATATAACTGCTAACTACGGAATTGCACAACAGAGACGTCTAACATAAATTTTTTCTATTAAAAGGGGAGACATCTTAACCTTTCATTTTTTTTTTATTTTGCTGTTTTTAATTCAATGTTTTTTTAGTGAATTCCTGAACACGAGCGTTCCTACATTTTACAAAGCTTACTCAGTGATTAAATAGATTGAATCTTAAGAAGCATGATATATGTGGAGCAGTGATTTTTGAATAATCTGAGAGTGATGATTGCTCGTTTGTATAACTTCCTTGGTGAATAATTCTCAGATAATGCTTGATGTGAAATCTTGAAATTAGATTCTAGCCTGAATTATAACTGTGAGGATTAAGCCTAAACATAAATATTTATTTCCGAGAGGCCTCACTGTAGTAGTTTTCTAGAACTTGAACTATTTCTTTGGCTTGCATGCATTACTGACATGATAAAGGCATGTTTATTCTGTTAACTTAGAGTCAAACAGCCTACCTATAAAGAATTTTCATTGTTAGCCCTTTTGAGCCTGAGACCAATTTGTTCAAAAACCTGATGAAAGTTACTTAACCATGTTTCCATTAACACACCTTGAGAGAGATTGAAATGCTGATCCAAAGAAAAAGAATCAAGGTACTTCTCAGAAGAAAATTTTAAGTAAATGGAAAAGAAGAATGGTCTGTAAAATGCAAAATGCAACTCAAAAGAGGAAAGAAAGGAAAAGGTAGTGGAAAAGGGAAAAGAATCATGAATTGATAAAAAAATGGCAGAATTAAAGACTGAGAAGAATGTATTGTCAAGGTCTCAGTATTTCAGTCTCTCAACTTAATCAACCTCTGACCAAAAGATTCTTACCCCCAAACCAGGCCAAGTTATAACCTATCAAAGACCTTTTGATCAGTCTATGCATGTCAAATGGGTTCCTCAATCTTAGGAACTTGAGAATATGTTCAAGCTTATGAAATTACTGCTACACTAATGGAATGAGTGTGAGCCCCTCAAACACTAGAGAGATAAGAGTAAATTTTTATCTAGTGAGGAATATTCAAATTATGATCTGAATTCTTGATACAACTGAAAAGCAGTGTTTGATTTTTTTTTTAACAGGGATTCATACATGCATAGCAGTCTGATCTTTTAAGATATTCATGTTCCATCTTGTTCTTCACAGAGTTAATCCTTGTTTTTAGCTTTAATATATTACATTGCTGAGGATAGCAACGTTCAAATCTGTGAATTGTTTGATAGGCCTTTAGCATATATATGATTTTGAGCCAAAATGAGAAAGAAATCTTGATTAATCTTGGATAAAAAGGGCTAGAATTACTATTAATTTGATAAATCTCAATCAGAGATCGTGCAAATGATTTCCTTCTGATTTTGTAGGAAACAGGACAAAAGGAGGCACATTTGGAAGTACCAGGCTGAAGCCCCACGCTAATAGCGTGGGTGTGGCGCTGACAGCGCTAGAAGAACTTTTTATCCAGAGACATCCACGCTCACAGCGTGGAATTCGCGCTAGTAGCGCCAGTCAGCCAGAGACATCCACGCTCATAGCATGGAATTCGCGCTAGTAGCGACAGTCAGCCAGAGACATCCACGCTCACAGCGTGGAATTCGCACTATTAGCGCCAGTTTGCGGGAAATAACATCACCGTGTTTTTTAAGGGCAATTTTGGAAGAAGAAATGAGGGACTATAAAAAGGAAGCTTCATGACAGAATTAGGCATTCTATCATCAGAGAACCGTCGTGCTTCAGGGAGAGAGCTCCTGAGAGATCTTCTTGTTCATCTTTGTTGTTCCATTCTTCTATTTCTAGTGGATATTGAATATTCATAGATCAACCATGACCATGGTTGACTAGTTTTCTTTATTGTAGTTAGGGTCACAAATCCTATGTGAACCCTTTTCACGATGGATTGATTTATTTTCGCTCATTTATTTTAATATATTTTACCTTTACTTTGTGCGTATTGTTAATGTGCCTCTGGCAAGTTATGTTTTCCAAGCAAAAAATAATAGGAATTTAATCATAAAAGAGCATGTTTTGTTTATGGATTGCTTTTATTATTTAGTTTTTCTATTTTTGTTTATTTCTCATTTTTTATATGATTTTTATAGGTTAAAGTGTGAAGGAGTTCAAAATTTGAACACAAAGGACAGAAGGGTCGGGCAACTATTGAATTGAGATTTCAATTCAAATTTCGAATTCAAATCTGTTTTAATTTAATTCTTCAGTTATACATAATAAGTTGTAATTTAATTCTTCCGTCATACGTTTCACCAAAGGGGCATTTCGGGAATTGCGAGGAAATCCTAATCGGTGGCTATGTAAAGGGGTCCTCTTCACACATTCCACAGACATTCCATTCAGACACTTTTGGAGAGAAACCAGCCGTCGTGCTCAGAGTCTTGTTCTTCGTTCTTCTTCTTCTTTTTCTTTCTCCTTTGTAATTAGTTTATGTTTTCATTTTGGAGATCAATCATGTCAATGGTTGGCTAGATCTCTCTTTATTGTAGTCAGGGTCACGAGCCCTATGTGAACCCTTGTTACAACGGATTGATTTATGGTTTTTCATTTATATAATTATCTTTATCATTACTCTGCGCGAAATTTCTATTTTCTTTATTAGAATTGATCAATCTAATAGTAGATGATAGTCTGAGTGTTAGAACCCTAGATAGGAATATTGGGGTTTTGATTTTGAAAGGAGTAAGATAACGGTTCGTATGCATACTAGGAATAGATGCATACTAGTTCATTGCTTAATACCATGAGGAACATTGCAAGGAATTGGGTTCCAATTGGGTTTAAAGGGTTAACCTTGCAAGGAATTGAAGGTTGACTATTAATATTTTTTAGATAATAATTTATCAGAGTAATTATATAAATGAGTATTGTAAATCAATCCAGAGTAAGAAGCGGGAATCATTTGGTGAGTGCACTCTAGCTACAATGTCTTTCTCATATTTTTACAAAATCAATTCTCAATTTATGTTCTACTTCACATAACAAAATAAAGAGTGCACTCTATAAGATTGCATAATCACTTTTCCTACAACATAACTCTTATAAAACCTTTTAAAATAAAGAGTGTGATCAGACCCGTGTTGATCCCTAACCGAAAGAAAATATAAGAAAAACAACTAAGATGTTTTCTACTAATCTATATAACTAAAACAAAATTGAGAAGGATAAAATAAAAAATACTACCTGAACATATTTTTTGTTGCTTTATTTTTTAAAACGGAAAGTTGTTTTTTGCTTAAAGAAATAAAAAGTGAATAACAAGCCAGGGGCTATTTGTAACTGTAAACAATTCTGGCTATGAGTAAGCGCGTCTCCTTTTCATAGTAATTCATGATTTTTTCTTCTTTGGTCAAGAAAGACCAGTTCAATACATAGGTAAAATGAAATAAAAAATATATATTTTAGTCTTGTCGGGTCGGGACATGCTTATTACATAAGATAAGTTTAAAAAAAAAAAAAACTAATTTAGTTGAAAAGCTAGATCTTAGGTCATCAAAAAGATATTTTAATTAAACCTGACTAGCCGATTTAAGTAAGTGTGTATTATTATTATTATTATTATTATTATTATTATTATTATTATTATTATTATTATGTCTTAAGATTATATATTTATTCAGCCATTTAAAAACTTAGTTTCATTGGCTTAGAAAACAATTAGCTTATCTAGAAGTGAAGCTAATTGTTTGAGTGAGATCTGTTGGGGCAGTACCCAGGAGTTCTCTACTTGTTTGAGTGATTGTAACCTCTCAGACTTGGGCTTTACAGGGCCGAAATTTACCTGGAAGAGGGGAGGGCTCCAGGAGCGAATTGACAGACTCGTGGTGAATGAGGCCTGGAATCTTAGCTTCCCAAACAGAACCATTTCTCATCTCTTATTTAATGGCTCGGACCATAGGCCAATTCTCCTCGGGGAAGAAACTACTTGTGGTTTTTTTTAAGGCCCTAAACCTTTTAAGTTCTTAGCTGCTTGGTTAACTAAGGAGGAGTTTGGTGAGGTGGTGGACAATTGCTGGCAAAGAAATTCTGAGTGGACAGTAGCGAAAGACAAATTTCATCTTGAAGCCTCGTGGTGGCACCATAACAAATTCAAAGAAAGTCACAAGAGGAAAAAACAGATTCAGAGGAGACTTAAGGGAGTTGATACTCAACTCAGTAGAGGTCCAGATGAAGCTCTAGAACGCCTCCACAAATCTCTTTGGCAGGAATTAAACACCATCTATGTTCAAGAGGAGCTCACTTGGTTCCAACGGTCTCGTTGTAACTGGCTAGCCTTTGGGGATAGAACTAGAAGGAATAAGATCAAGAGCCTCATGAATGCTGAAGGCAACTGGGTGGAAGAGGCTGAAGAGCTCAAAGTTCTTGCGGTTGATTTCTTCAAGAACTTATACTCCGAGGATCATATTATCTCTCCTGACCTATGCATAGAGAGCCTTTTCCCATCGATTGACCATCAGAACTGGGGAAGAATTGGCAGAGTCTCGGATCATCTAGAAGTTAAAAATACTATCTTCAGCATGCATCCTTTTAAAGCCCCAGGAAGTGATGGCCTCCATGCAGTGTTTTTCCAATCCCAATGGGAGAAAGTGGGCTCTTCGGTTCTAAACCTCATAAAGGATATTTTTGCAGATCCGAAGAAAGTGGAAGGAATCAACCAAACTCTTATTTGCTTAATTCCCAAGGTGGAAAGCCCTGATACTATTAGCCAATTCAGGCCTATCAGCCTGTGTAATGTGGTGTATAAGGTGATAACAAAATTTTAGCTTCCAGACTTAGGAACCATATGAGTGAGCTCATAATGCCTAATCAGTGCAGCTTTGTTAAGGGGAGACATGCTTCTGACAACATCATTATTAGCCAGGAAATCTTCCACTCTATGAGAACCAAAAAAGGTAGGAAAGGCTGGATGGCAATTAAGGTTGATCTCGAGAAAGCTTATGACAGGCTCAACTAGTCCTTCCTCAAAGATACCCTTCAATGTACAGGTCTTCCAAATTCTGTAGTTGGGTTGATTATGGCCTGTGTATCATCTGTCAAAATGAATATTCTTTGGAATGGCTCTCAAACGGAGGAATTTAGTCCGACTAGAGGGATTAGGCAGGGAGATCCTCTCCCCCTACCTCTTTGTTCTGTGCATTGAGCGGTTGGGCCATCTGATCTCTTCTGCAGTGGACCAGAAGAGTTGGCTCCCGGTGAAGTTAAGTAAGAAAGGCCCCCTATCTCCTACTTATTCTTCGCAGATGACCTTCTCCTTTTTTCAGAAGCTTCTAATGACCAAGTTGCTGTAATCTCAGATATCTTGAACCAATTCTGTATGGCTTCTGGGCAGAATGTGAGTAGGAGTAAAACTCATTGTTTTTTCTCCAAGAATGTAAACCATATCAGAAGAAAGGACCTCTGTCAAGTTCTAAATTTTCCCCCTACAGCAGATCTGGGGAAGTATTTAGGGATGCCCATCATGCACAAGAGAGTCAATAAAAGCACTTTTAAGCACATTTTGGACAAGACTAACAACAAACTTAATGCCTGGAAGGAAAAGACTCTATCTCTGGCAAGAAGGATAGTCCTAACCAAATCTGTCCTTGCTTCCCTCCCCACTTACTCCATGCAAACAGCCCTTATACCTCTAGGTACCTGTGATGCAGTGGAACAAAAGATGAGAAGTTTTGTTTGGGATTCCACCCATGGAGCTAGGAAGATACATGCCTTACCTTGGAACACAGTTTGTAAGGCCAAGAAGGAAGGGGGACTTGTCATCAGAAGCCTCAGACAGACAAATAAAGCTTGCCTCATGAAAGTGGGGCATAGAATGCTCACTCACAAGAATGAACTATGGGTCAAGGTCCTGAAAAACAAATATAAAGTGGAGGATGGCTTCCTTCCCAATATAGTGAAAAGAACCAGTAGCTCTAATCTTTGGCTGGGTCTTAATCGGGTTTGGCCTAAAATCTATGAGGGATCCAGAATAATGGTAGGAAATGGAATTGGTGCCTCACTTTGGAAGGACAAGTGGCTTCCCATTGGCCCTCTCGTTAACCATACCATCCAGCCAATTCCCCATGAAATCTTAAATACTGAAGTCCACCAAATGGTGGATGGACATGGTGAATGGAAGTGGCAAGAGTTTAATCTCTTACTTAACCAAGTAGCTCTCAACTGTATTGCAGGTACTTGCACACCCAACCCGGAGAATGATGATGATCAGGTGATTTGGAATATGTCTCAAGATGGGAGCTTTACCATTAGATCAGCCTTCGATAGTTATACCAGTGAAGGTCCAAATTAACCTCAATCCAATTGGAGTGCTGTCTGGGATTGGGATGGCCCACCTAGGATTAAAACCTTCCTTTGGTTGCTCCTTGGTAGCAACTTACTTACAAATCTGAAAAGGAAACAAAGGCATTTGACTGATTCAGATTTATGCCCAAGATGTAACTCATCTCCTGAGAGCTGTCTTCATGTGATGAGAGACTGTGTGTGGGCAAAAAAAGTTTGGAAAATGTTCATCAGGCCTGAGAAGTGGCGAGAATTCAATACTCTTCAGCTTCAAAACTGGATGGAGATTTATCTTAACCCAAAACTCAGCATGTTGGGAGGTGAGTTCGGGAGTACTCTGTTTGGTATTATTTGTTTGTTCAATTAGAAAGAAAGGAACAGTTTGGTTTTCAAAAACAGGAGCTCAACTGAGGAGCAGACATCTAGAGCGGCTCGGGCTTATCATTCCAACTTCTTGGAAGCAAAGAAACTCTACAAGAATGCAGGCCTCAAGTTGGGGTATCGAGTGGAAACTCTGATCAAGTGGTCTCATCCTCCAATTGGCTGGATCAAGATAAATACAGATGGATCTGCTTCAAGAGGTAACAGTCAGAGTGGCTGTGGAGGAGTGTTGAGGGATGACTCTGGTAAGTGGATAATGGGATTTGCAAGAAACTTAGGTGCTGGAAGCTCTGTCAAAGCCGAACTTTGGGGCCTCCTCCTGGGACTCCAAACTGCTTGGAACCTTGGTTTTCGTAAAATTGTTTTGGAAGGGGACTCTCAAATAGCTCTTAGCCTGATTGGTAATGAGACGCCTCAACATCACCCCTTGGCTAGTATTATTAACAAAATTACCAAGCTGAAGACCCAAGATTGGCAGGTTGAGTTTGTTCATATATATAGAGAAGGTAATAGAGTAGCTGACTATTTAGCTGGTTTAACTCATACCTTAGATTGGGAGACTCATTTTTATAGTTCTCCCCCTGAAGGTTGTATAGGTTTATTAGGTAATGATCTAAGGGGTACAGCTTGGCCTTGTAGGGTCAGAGCTGTGTAAGTTTCCTTTCTGTTTTTTGTTTTCCTTTTATATCCAAAAAAAAGAAGAAGTAAACTTCATATTAGCCTATATATATTTGAAGGTATTGTTATAAAATAGATATTACGCTAGGTTTTTTTTTATAAAAAAAGTCAGGCCTTAAAAACACAAGGCTTGAGCTTGTTTGGATACTTTCTCTTTTAAGTTAGAAGTTACTTTTAAGTTAAAGCTAAAATTTTTTTTAAAAAAAGTTAAAATTATTTGGTGATTACAAAAGAAATTTAGCTAAAAAAGCATATATTTCAAGAAAAGTCCGTGTCTGTATATATTTCTATAACTCTTCATTTAAAAAAAAGGCATACAATTTAAGAAAAGCCGATAAAAGCTTAAAATAAAGTTTCTCCCAAGAGATTTTGACTTTTGACTTTTTTCTTCATTATATATATATATAAAAAAATTCATTATAAGAGCTTTTTAAAACTAATTCGGCCTAACTTCTGCTTATAAAAAAAATAAAAAAAATAAAAGGATCCAAACAGAAATTAAATAAGATAAACCAATCAAGCTTAGGTTTTGTTTTTGATAAACAGACCAGACTTATTTAACACAAGACCTAGCTTGGCTTGATCTGACTTCACCTCAAAATATGGAGAGAGAAAAAAAAACAAGCAAAACAACTAAGATGTTCTATAAAATTAGGGGAAAATGTGTGTCATTTTAAAGAATATAAAGTTGTGTCACTTTTAATGAGAGAAAGAAATAAATCATGGGAGAGAAAGTGGAGAATTTTTTTTTAAAGATGTGGGTCTCACCCTCTTTATGAGAGTAAAAAGATGTAAGGTGTGTCATTTCAAATGACACACCTTTTCTACATAAAATTATTATGCTCCTAAAACAAATTTTAGAGGAGTAAAAAAACCTACTATTCAAAGCTTTTTTTTATTCGTTTGTTTTAAACATGAAAAACTGTTTTTTATTTAAAAAAAAGTATAAAGCTGAAAATGGATCCTTTTACCAGTTTATTTGTTATTTAACCTGATAATGTGAGAGAATCTTAATAATTAATAATCAAATCAATAATGATAATGTGTAATTTTCTATTCTTATATTTTCTTTTATTTTGTTTGGAAAAATATTTATTTTTTTCTTTCATCCATTATCATCCTAAATTTACTTTTGTATGTTTAAAATTCTCCACAAAATCATATTAATAAACATATGAAAGGATCACTTCTTTACTAGAGCTGTTTGTTAGTTACTACAAACAACAATTTGTCGCTGGTTGTATGAGAGAGAGATGAACAGCTTCTTTTTTTGTCAACGACAGAGGACCAGTTCAAACGAGAACAAAAAAAATTAACGGGAAACCCTCTTTCTCTCTCACACCCGAATCCTTTGCCTCAAAAGCCGCATCACATGTTCGCCCTTTATAATTACCATTCTGTCCTTCCTTCTCTATTCTAATATTAAGAGGGGGGGCTATTTTCGTAATTCAAAAGTTCCATGCCACGCCACTGGCAAACCGCTTTATAAGTAGGTACAAGACACAACAACAACACTTGACCTCACACGATTACTCCTGCGCTGTCCCTTCCTGTCCATGCACAATTACAAAAAATTTATTATTAGTATTTAAACTTCATTTGTTTCCTAAATTTCCCAAAACACAACACTGATCTCAACCACCATCTATTCTCCCCTGCTTGTCGCAGGGCGAGATCAATTATCATTTTCATTCTTTCATCTTCCTCGTTCTCTTTCTCCATTAGTTAATGGAGGAAAACCGTGAAAAATCAATCGTTATTAGCGTTAATCCAAAACCAACCACTGATCATGAAACAGTTAAAATCCCACGAAATCGCTCCCTTGAGAAGAGGAATGGATCCAAGAACATTTTCAAGGTGGCGCTTATCATGATGCGAGGTCGTAACCGGAAATCAAAAGTGCTCCCTGATATTGTTGATGATGATGATGAATCTAGAAGCGTCTGGAAGAAGCTCGTGGGGTCCATGCGACCGTTGCATCTACAATCTGGAAGTCCTCGACACATTAATGGCCAGACACCAAAAAAGATGAACAACACAATAACTGCACCGTCTGAAAACGGCGATGATGGATTTGACTCTGCATCTGAGTATGCGTATTCGCCATCTGCTACGAGTAGCCGTTACGCTTCTGCCGTTGGGCTAAACGAAATGGTGCAGGATGAGGAGAACCAGAAGGAGGAGATTATTAATGTGAAGGAGGATAATAATATTGGTGATGGTGATGACATGATTGATGCAAAGGCTGATGAGTTCATTGCTCAGTTTTATCAACAAATGAGGTTGCAGCGAATGGATACCATGGAACGTCGTTACAGAGAGATAAGTCAGAGATCCTTAGGCTTATGATTCGCTCCAACGTCATGCTCTCAGCTGTGTTGTTCATTCGCATGTCTTATTGCACTGCTTGCATGGAAACGAGAAATCCTTCTGTTTGTTTGTTTGTTTTTTTTTTTTCTGTTACTATTTTTTCCTTAGAAAGACGGGGGATTGTAAAACACAGTATATTATTACCCAAGAATAAAAAATAATAATAAATCCCTGATAGGAATTCATGTTTAACCTTATTTAAACTTTTTATATACCAAAATAAAATAAAATAATAATAATATAAATAGTATACATACATAAAGTGTTGTACTTTTGAAAAAAAAAAATTTATTGTTGGTGTGGGAGAGATTACTAAATGTATTATTATGTATACTGTTTGTTCATCTCTATTTCTCAGTAAATGCATACTATTTCTTCTTCTCTACTTCTCCGTAGATTTATTTCTTTCATCTCTGCATCTTCCCAAATTCGCCCTCTTCATAAATGTATATTATTTCTTCATCTTACTTCACCATTTTATATCTGAATGCAGAAGTAAAGGTAATCAGTACTATTGTATATGGCGGTATTATATATGATGTTGGGGAGAGGAATAAAGCTAAATTTGATACCTATTTGTTTTTTAGGTTAGTTTTATTTAAAATAAATTAGTTTTACTGAAATTGTCATGAGTTTATTCACCTTTTGACTTTCTTTTTTTGGTTTTAGATTAGTATTTTGTGTGAATTCAATTTGATGATCTTTAGTTCTTTGCAGAATGCATATCTTTTTAATCATCAATTGTTCGTGGAAGGCAAGTTTGAGGGCTTGATTAGTCTAGTATCTTTTTATTTAAAAATGATTCTTTTAAATATTGAGTTGAGTGACAAGTAAGGATGTAAACTGGTTAGGTCGATCTACGGATGTCTATGGCCTAGACTTGACCGATTACATATAGTCAAATAGAAAAGATCAAGGCTTTTAAAAAATTAATTTTAAGAGTAGACCATAGACATTGTTTTATATGAGGTGCCTATAAGTCTACGGGCCGGCTTATATTATATTACTTATTTTAAATAAAAAAATAAAATCATTATTTTAATAATTTTTTATATTAAAGTAATATCATTTTAATTATTTTTTTAATTATTGAATGTTTAATAAGTTTATACAGGCTAAAAGGCCTAAGCCTAGGCTTTTTTTTTTTTAAATATAGGTAGACCATACTTATAATTTAGGCCTACACAAGGCTAACAAGCCAGGTCAAGCCTAATGTATTTTACATAGACTCAACCTATTTAAGTCAAAGCCTAATCTAACCTATTTACACGGATAAATCTTTGGTGCTACTATGGCACCAAAGATTCAATGCATCTCATCAATGGAAACATTACATGTCAGCCAAAATTTCTTTTCTCTGCCAAATTCTTTCTCTCTCCTCTGATGTGTAATATTCTCATTGATGGGATGCACTGAATATAGGTAAAATTTGTTCTATTTACACACCCCCGGAGACAATGGATTGGTTCTTTTAAGTAAGAAAAAAATGTTTATCCTTTTAAATGACACAACTTATATCCTTTCACTCTCACAAAGAAGTGGGACCCACATCTTTATTTTTTTGTCAACCCTCTCTCCTCTTTTATCTATCTCTTTCTCTCTCTTAAAATGACACAACTTTACATCCTTTAGAATCACACACACTTTACCCTTTAAGTAATGTCATGAATTCGAGTATGGTGAATATAAAAGAAATATATATCAATACAGTTTTATCTCCTTTCAATATGTCCACCCAATTTGAGTTAAAAATAGATATCAATCTTCGAATGTTTGAAATCTTTGATAATTTCTTTTTCTTGAAAATGGTTTCATTTTTTTGGATGCATTAATTTGGAGTTGTATTACAACTTGAAAAAATAACAGTAATTTTGACTACTTTCTTACTGGCTCCACCGTATGTGCTAAACTTAAATGGATTGTATATACTTTTATCTTGAGATTTGAGACAATAAGATTTATCTCACTGCAAGATCCAATGATTTATATGGCATTTTTTATCCCCTTCTTAGACTGGGAGGTATATGAGACCAATCGATCTAATTTAGTCCTAACTATAATGTGCTTACGCTGAGTTGTGAAATCTAGCCTCACAAGTAAAATTCATTTACATAGAAGGTCAATCATCAATTGAGTCAACTTTTGTAATCAAATTAAATAATTTAATTGAATGGAAACTTAAAACCAACCAAGCTAAAAAATAACGGTCGTATGAGATATGTGAAATTTATATTTTCTTTTTTTTTCTCCCTTCTCTTCAGATGGCCATACACATTTTATTTGTGTAGAAAATAATCCTACAACAAGAAACATCAAACGCAGAAAGCAAATATATAATCGTGTTTAGCTGTACAATACAATGTTTACAATCCTGGTGTAATATATATTTAATCGTGTTTAGCTGTACAATGAGCAAATATAATTAATTAAAAAGTGAAATTTGTCGAGATCAAATTTTTAACGCATAAATTAATGGCAATACTTTCATGGGTGCGCCTTGATTCCCACAAATAGCATGATAAAGCCCAATATAATGCACGGAAAACAAGCCACAAAATAAAAAATCACTGAAAGAAAAAAATATAGCATGAAAAAAAAAATTATAGTAATGCGTCGAGTGTTGCAGATGTTGGTTGCCGGATAACGATGAATGTTGAGACGTTAATATGGGTGGGTTAGGATTAGTACCCATGGACGATCCGAGAACACGTATGTTTGATCCATCGGAGCCCATTCCCGATCGTGGCCTTAACCTTGCCCTCTACGGCGTAAACCTTATACTTTGCGATCCTCTTCCTTCTCTTTGTCTCCGGATCCCCGAAGCTCCAAGGCTTCACTACCGACGCCGCCCCACTGTGACTCGCCCGGGTCACCTTACCCGGAATCGGCGTTGGATTGGGTGTCCTAACCCGACCCGCGTAATTCTGACCACAACCGTAGCTTTTCCCGCTCACAATCTCGAAGCTCTTGTCCCCGCGGTACGTGCGGTGGCTGGACCCGTCCATGGACCCTGTGAAGAAGGAAACCGGAGAGGAGTGGTGGTTACGGTGGAGGAGCTTTTTAAGTGAAGTTAGGGTTTCGAGAAGGAAATGAGGAAGTGTGCGTGTGTGTGCGTATATATAAATAGAAATATATATATAATGAAACACGGAAACGCGTCTTTGGGGGAAAAATATTTAGTGCTCCGGACCCATGTGGTCCTTCCATTCGATGAGTGACACTTGTACAAAAGTTTATATTTTAATTTTTTTTCTTCCTCTCTCTCTTCAATAGTTGTCTCATCCTGATTGGTTTGGACCAATGAATCAATGGTGATCCAGGATCACCAAAATTATTAAAGAAACTAGTTTATTACCCGTGCCGATCCACGAGGGCGAAGAAAATTGATTGTTTGTCTTGTAAAACTTTTCGTAAATTTAAAATTAATATTATGAAATAATATTTTTTTGTTAAATATAAGAGCATGATGTAGGAATAAACCAAAAAGATATATGTTTATTCAAACTCTAATTAAATAATGATGCTGAGTTACATTATAAAACATATTGATATATGCACGTAACAAAACATGTATTTTAACACGATGATGATAATATAAAAATTAATAATTAATAAAGACTTAATTAAAATTCAAAATATCCAAGTAATTTGCAACTTAATATAATGTATTTGTAATAAAAAAATTTAAATGTTGTGCTTGACATCAAGGTAATAAGAAAGATGCGTAACATATACTTGTAAAAGTTATAAAACTCATTCCGCGATTCACTCGTAACGCAACACATAAAAATATATTGCTGCATTTTATCTTGTCATGTAGTCATTCAAAAG
Organism: Gastrolobium villosum; assembly: GCA_032173675.1. Classification (NCBI taxonomy): domain Eukaryota; kingdom Viridiplantae; phylum Streptophyta; class Magnoliopsida; order Fabales; family Fabaceae; genus Gastrolobium; species Gastrolobium villosum. Next base: position 5,640 of record JAVKPL010014994.1, on the reverse strand, counting down.
TTACAAAATTTTACTCATCTTCTTTCAGTATTTTTCAGAGTTGAACTTTCATTTATAAAGATCAAATTTACAAAGTAATAATACTTACATATTTTTTTGCAAAGATTTGTGCCGTTAGTATTTTAAATTTTTCAAATTCGTATTTAAAAAATTAAAATCAGAATTAGGAATTTAATTATAAAAGAAAAAGGGCAAAATTTTATTTTAATTATAAAAAAATGTTGGCGGGCCGGTCCTCCGGACCGAGTCCAGTTTGCAACCTCTAATTGTCAGCATTATATATCAGCATGTAATACATTATTAAATTTATCCATATAAAAAAATTATTATAGTTGCATTTAGGTATTTATATTTTATCTCATAGATGGACTTTCATTTATTACAATAGATTTACAAAATAATAATAAATAATTATTTTTTGCAAAGAATTGTGTCGTTAGCATTTGAAATTTTATAAATTTGTACTTACAAAAATAATAATCAGATTTACGAACTTTATTATTAAAGAAGAAGGATGAAATTTTAATTTAATTATAAAAATATGTCGGTGGGCCGGCACTGCGGGCCGAGGCCCAGTTTGCCACATCTAACTATCAACATATAATAGGTTTTTATATTTATCCATACAAAAAGTTCTTATAGTCGCATTTAGATTTTTATATTTTATCTCAAATATGAACTTTCATTTATTACAATCACATCTAAAAAATAATAATGAACAATTATTTTTTGCAAGAATTTGTGTCGTTAGTATCTGTAATTTTACAAATTTGTATTTACAAAAATTAAAATCAGATTTATGCATTTAATTATAAAAAAAGGATGAAATTTTAATTTAATTATAAAAATATGTTGGTGGGCTGGCCCTGCGGGCCGAGGCCCAGTTTGCCACATCTAACTATCAACATCTAATAGATTTTTATATTTATCCACACAAAAAATTCTTATAGTTGCATTTAGGTTTTTATATTTTATCTCAAATATGAACTTTCATTTATTACAATCACGTTTAAAAAATAATAATGAACAATTATATTTTCAAGAATTTGTGTCGTTAGTATTTGGAATTTTACAAATTTGTATTTACAAAAATTAAAATCAGATTTATGACTTTAATTATAAAAAAAGTATGAAATTTTAATTTAATTATAAAAATATGTTGGTGGGCCGGTCCTCCGGGCCGATGCTAGTTAGCCACCTCTAACTATCAGCATCTAATAGATTTTTATATTTATCCACACAAAAAGGCTCTTATAGTTACGTCTAGATTTTTATATTTTATCTTATATATAAACTTTCATTTATTACAATTATATTTATAAAATTTAAAAAAGAAGTAGGATATTAATGCACTTGTCTGCCACTTGCATCTACCATTTTCCAACATTATGATTGGAACAATGCAGCATTACAAATAAGCCATTGAGACAAAGACAAAAAAGTCAGACGTATGAAGAAGGCAACCATCTACCTTCATATTGAAAAATGGAGTTAAATTTCAAACATTTAAATGTCAGCTTCCAACGTTTCCAATTTCAAACTGACTTATAAAAAAATGCTTTTTAACAATTCCCATATAAAAGATAGTGGGAATTTAATATAGCTGTCTCCCACTAAAAGATGTTAAATTATTTTTCCACCTATAGCAACTTCAAATTTCAAAATTTAAAAAAACAGTAGGATATTAATGCACTTGTCTGCCACTTGCATCTACCATTTTCCAACATTATGATAGAAACAATGCAGCATTACAAATAAGACATTGAGACAAAGCCAAAAAAGTCAGATGTATGAAGAAGGCAACCATCTATCTACCTTCATATTGAAATATGGAGTTAAATTTCAAACATTTAAAGGTCAATTTCCAATTTTTCCAATTTCAAACTAACTTGTAAAAAAAAAAGCTTTTTAAACAAAATCTATAATAATAATTTCATATTAAATGTTTAATTAAAAACATTATAGTTTTTGCGAGTTAAATTTAATTATATAAGAAACATGTTTTGTAAATTATAAAAAAATATTTTAATTTATATAAAATAATATAATATTAACCAAAGAAATGGTAGAAGCATTAAAATAATACAATTTGTAAAATAATATAAACTAACGTAATTTACCTTAGAAAATAACTTTGAAAAAAAAATTCACTACAAATGAAACGTTTATTCCTCATCGACTAACCCTCTAAAAAGGTAGATGCATTAATTGCATCTTGAAATACGGAGTTATATGCATGACGTTTCACTTCTCCGTGTCAGCAATTAAAGTATTTTTGTATTAATTTTACATATATTTTAAAAAGTTATTTTTTCTCTTTTAATTTATAATTTTATATTTTTTATATTGGTTATTACATGTTCATATAATAGAAGAACAATTTGAGAAGATGATGAAGATAAACAGATAGAGAAGAGAATAAATATGTGCACAAAAGCTAATTACCAAATGAAAAGACCCAGTAACATATATCATATTTATACACAAAATAATTTTGTTTTTTAATAATTAAGCCCAATAATGGAATATTAATAGGATAACAGTTACCTATGCAAAAAGTAGTGCAATATTAACGATGAACTCTTTTCCCACCTTTCAGTTTAAATTTTGAATTTGAATACTTTTCAACCTAACAATGCAAAAAGTAATGAAGGACAGAGCGACACATCAGCAAAGTTTTTTCCAAAGGTGGATTTAAGATTATATATATTAAGATATTCACTAATTATATATATATATAATATAAAAGTATATATCCAATATAAAAGTAATTTTTTTTTTGAATACCCAATATAAAAGTAATTAATAACCGACAATTTTATATTGGATATATATTTTGAATGCTGAATAAAATTATAAAAATTATAATATTGTTTTAAATTGTATAATATATATATATATATATATATATATGTTTATCTTAATATATATAATTTAAATCCACCATAAATTTTGCTGACGTGTCACTCTGTCCTTCATTACTTTTTGTTGTTAGGTTGAAAAGTATAAAAATATCAAAATTTAAACTGAAAGGTAAAAGATTTTGTTAATATTGCACTACTTTTTGCATAGTTAACTGTTTGAAATTGGGATTAATTATTAAAAAATGAAATTATTTTGTGTATAAATAGGATATGTGTTACTAGGTCTTTTCAAATGTTTTGTGCAAATTTAACTCCATCATTTCAATATGAAGGTAATATTTTTAAAATATATAAAAGTAAAACTAATACAAAATACTTTATTGTTGACACGGAGAAGTGAAACGTCATGCATATATTTAATGATCTACCTTTTTTAGGGGTTTGTCGATGAAATAAACGTTTCATTTGTAATGCTGAATTTTTTTCTAAGGTAAATCATAATTTTACAAATTGAAAATGGTTAACATTATGCAAATTTACAAAACATGTTTCATTTAAATATCGCAAAAACTATAATGTTTTTAATTAAACATTTTATGAAATTATTATTATAGATTTTGTTTAAAAAGCTTTTTTTTTACAAGTCATTTTGAAATGGAAAAATAATTTAACATATTTTATGAAGGTAGAGATGGTTGCCTTATTCATACTTTTTTGGCTTTGTCTAATTAAATTCCCACTATCTTTTATATGGGAATTGTTAAAAAGCCTTTTTTTAAAAGCCTAAGTCAGTTTGAAATTGGAAACTTGACATTTAAATGTTTGAAATTTAACTCCATATTTCAATATGAAGGTAGATGGTTGCCTTCTTCATACGTCTGACTTTTTTGTCTTTGTCTCAATGGCTTATTTGTAATGCTGCATTGTTCCAATCATAATGTTGGAAAATGGTAGATGCAAGTGGCAGACAAGTGCATTAATATCCTACTTCTTTTTTAAATTTTATAAATATAATTGTAATAAATGAAAGTTCATATATGAGATAAAATATAAAAATCTAGATGTAACTATAAGAGCTTTTTTGTGTGGATAAATATAAAAATCTATTAGATGCTGATAGTTAGAGGTGGCTAACTAGCATCGGCCCGGAGGACCGGCCCACCAACATATTTTTATAATTAAATTAAAATTTCATCCTTTTTTATAATTAAAGGCATAAATCTGATTTTAATTTTTGTAAATACAAATTTGTAAAATTCCAAATACTAACGACACAAATTCTTGCAAAATATAATTGTTCATTATTATTTTTTAAACGTGATTGTAATAAATGAAAGTTCATATTTGAGATAAAATATAAAAACCTAAATGCGACTATAAGAATTTTTTGTGTGGATAAATATAAAAATCTATTACATGTTGATAGTTAGATGTGGCAAACTGGGCCTCGGCCCGCAGGGCCGGCCCACCAACATATTTTTATAATTAAATTAAAATTTCATCCTTTTTTTATAATTAAATGCATAAATCTGATTTTAATTTTTGTAAATACAAATTTGTAAAATTCCAGATACTAACAACACAAATTCTTGCAAAAAATAATTGTTCATTATTATTTTTTAGATGTGATTGTAATAAATGAAAGTTCATATTTGAGATAAAATATAAAAATCTAAATGCGACTATAAGAACTTTTTGTGTGGATAAATATAAAAACCTATTATATGTTGATAGTTAGATGTGGCAAACTGGGCCTCGGCCCGCAGGGCCGGCCCACCAACATATTTTTATAATTAAATTAAAATTTCATCCTTCTTCTTTAATAATTAAGTTCGTAAATCTGATTATTATTTTTGTAAATACAAATTTATAAAATTTCAAATGCTAACGACACAATTCGTTGCAAAAAATAATTATTTATTATTATTTTGTAAATCTGTTGTAATAAATGAAAGTCCATCTATGAGATAAAATATAAAAACCTAAATGCAACTATAATAATTTTTTTATATGGATAAATATAATAATGTATTACATGCTGATATATAATGCTGACAATTAGAGGTTGCAAACTGGACTCGGTCTGGAGGACCAGCCTGCCAACATTTTTTTATAATTAAATTAAAATTTTGCCCTTTTTATTTTATAATTAAATTCCTAATTCTGATTTTAATTTTTGTAAATATGAATTTGAAAATTTTCAAATACTAACGACATAAATCTTTGCAAAAAAATATGTAAGTATTATTACTTTGTAAATTTGATCTTTATAAATGAAAGTTCAACTCTAAAAAATACTGAAAGAAGATGAGTAAAATTTTGTAATTTTTGAATGACTACATGACAAGATAAAATGCAGCAATATATTTTTATGTGTTGCGTTACGAGTGAATCGCGGAATGAGTTTTATAACTTTTGCAAGTATATGTTACGCATCTTTCTTATTACCTTGATGTCAAGCACAACATTTAAATTTTTTTATTGCAAATACATTATATTAATTTGCAAATCACTTGGATATTTTGAATTTTAATTAAGTCTTTATTAATTATTAATTTTTATATTATCATCATCGTGTTAAAATACATGTTTTGTTACCTGCATATGTCAATATGTTTTATAATGTAGCTCAATATCATTATTTAATTAGAGTTTGAATAAATATATATTTTTTTCGTTTATTCCTACATCATGCTCTTATATTTAACAAAAAAATATTATTCATAATATTGATTTTAAATTTACGAAAAGTTTTACAAGACAAACAAATCGATTT
>JAVKPL010014993.1:0-95227 GCA_032173675.1 Gastrolobium villosum | reverse complement strand
TTTCAAAGCCAAGCTATCCATGCTGTCAAAGGCGGAGAGGCCCAGCACGGGGAAATGGCCTCTCAATTCAAACAGCTGAAGGCGCAGCAGGAAGAATTGCAAGCTGATTATGATCAGAGTCAGACTGCACTGGAAAAAGCTGTTGGTTCCGCCTTCAACAATGCTATGAACCAAGTTAAATTCTTTAACCCTGAAGCGTCTCTCAACTTGGATCAGCTGGATTGCTATGGCTACATCAGCGGCGGAATTTTCTACTCTTCAGCCGAGGAGCCAACTGCAGCTGATGGGGAAGGTTTCGGCCCCGGCTTGGAGGGGGAAGCTGAAGGTCGGCCGTTGGATTCCGGCTGTCAGCCGAACTTGAGGGGGGATACCCCATAATTTGTAATCCGCCGGTGATATTCCGGCTTTATTTGTATAAAAACATTTTTCTGTCTGTGCTGACTTGACATTAATTCAAGAATAGAATTAATTGTGTAGCTTATATTTGCTTTATGTGCAACATTCGTCTCGTATGTTTCGAGTTTTGCTGTCGGATTTTGAATTTGGCTGAGATAGCTTGCGAGGGCGTCCCCTTAGCATAGTCTCCCATTTTTCCATAAATGGGCCGAGGTTAGCACTCTCAACCTTGCCCTCTAGGCAAGGCGGGTTCAAACACCTGGGCCTAGTTCTTTATTTCGCATATTTGAACTTCCAACGGGTTCATATAGCGCGGATTCAATTTATATTCGAACTCTCAACCGAGTGTTTTCCACTTGGCGGGTTCGATTTTTTACCTCGGGTTAGAACGCTCGGCTCTTGCCTATTCGGCAGGCTGGGTTCCATAACTCGGGTTTTAATTTAGAATTTCAGAACTTCCCATTTAACATGGGCTCGTGCAGCTCGGATTCTAATTCAGAAATGAACGCTCAACCGAGTTTCTTTTTTCAACGGCGGGTTCAATTTCTTTCAACGCTGGTTCCCAGACGTCGGAATGTATATTCATTGCATAAATTACCAAAGTTGGAACGCACAACTTATAAATAATAAAAATGCGCAATTTATTGAATTACAAAGTCATAAAAGAAAACATCGTTTTTGCATTGCGCAAGCAAGATATTTAATTTAACTGTAATACTTTTTCAACTTATCTGCATTCCATGTCCTCGCCACATGCTTCCCTTTCAAAGTTTCTAGCACGTAAGCTCCTTTGGACAGTTTACTTTTGACTCTGAAAGGCCCTTCCCATCTTGGGGCTAATTTTCCTTGTGACGTGTTTCGTCCTCCTATGTCCGCCCTGCGTAGGACTAACTCCTTTGCTTCAAATGACCGTGGTCGCACTTTTTTATTGAACCGGTTAGCCACCAGTTGCTTGGCCACATAATTTCTGCAGTATGCCATAGTTCGGATTTCTTCTATTAGGTCGAGCTCAACCGCCACCTTATCATTATTATCCTTTTCTGTTTGTGCGAGAGTTTGAACTCTTCTCCAAGATGGTTCCCCTAGTTCCACTGGGATCATGGCCTCACATCCATATGTTAGTTTGAAGGGGGATTCGCCCACCGAGGTTTGAACCGTGGTTCTATACCCCCAAAGCACGTAGTAGAGCTCCTCTACCCACTTACCTTTAGCAGATTGCTCCATACGTCGGCGTAAGCCTTCAACTATAATCTTGTTAGCCGCTTCAGCCTGACCATTAGTCTGAGGGTGTTCCACCGAGGCAAATCTGTGCCGGATATGGAACCCAGTCAGAAGGTTTTGGAACCCTTTGCTAGTGAACTGGGTGCCATTGTCCGTTACAATTTCAGCCGGGATCCCAAAGCGGCATATTACGTTTCTCTCTAAAAAACGCTGTATCCGGGCCGAGGTAATGGAAGCAATTGGCTCAGCCTCAATCCACTTGGTGAAGTAATCAACGGCGACTATCAACCACTTGAGCTGACCCTCTGCTGCAGTAAACGGACCCAGAATGTCCATTCCCCATTTGTAGAACGGCCATGGAGCCGTGATAAAATTCAGCTCCTCAGGTGGGGCCAAAAGGTTTTTTCCATGCCTTTGGCATTCGTCACATCGCTGTACGTGATCCTTCGCATCTTTTGCCATGGACGGCCAGAAGTAGCCGGCACGAAGTGCCTTCCGAGCCAAGGCTTTCCCACCGACGTGTTGGCCGTTAATCCCTTCATGTATTTCGGATAGAACGTACTGTGCTCTATCTGAGTTGACACATTTAAGCAGGGGAGTTGAGATCCCCTTTTTATACAATTACCCTTCAAGTATGGTATATGATGCGGCATCCCGGATGAGTTTTCTGGCCGCCGCTTTTTCTTCGGGCAAAGCACCCCTATCAAGGTATGCAATTATGTTGCTACGCCAATCATCTATCTGTGAGATGTGCATCATGCAGGTCGGCTCGGGAATATTCTGCTCTATGACGGTTCTGTAATTGCCCCATCCTTTTGTACTGGCGAGCTTGGATAATATGTCCGCCCTATTATTTGCGTTTCTTGGGATATGGCTAATTTCCACCTCCTCAAAGTGTGCCATTACCTGCTTGACGTGTTCCAGATATTTCACCAACAGGGGTCCCTTTGCCTGGTAGTTACCCTCGACCTGTGAAGTGACCAAATGGGAATCACTGCAAATTCTGACCTTCCGAGCTCCAAGCTCTTTAGCCTGAAGCAAGCCGGCTATGAAGGCTTCATATTCCGCCTGATTGTTCGAGGTCTCGAAATCCATTTTCATGGAATATTCAACTGCCACTCCATCCGGACTTTCTATTATGACCCCGGCTCCACTTCCTTTTGAATTGGAGGATCCATCCACGTATATGGTCCATTTATCCAGATTATCAGAAGAGATATATGGTGCCGAGGTTAGTTCTCGGACAAAGTCGGCCAAAGCTTGTGATTTGATCGCCTTTCGGTTCTCAAATGTTATGTCGAACGCGGATAATTCTATGGCCCAGCTCATCATCTTGCCTGCAAGGTCCGGCTTATGCAATATCTGTCGGATTGGGAAATCTGACCGAACCAGGATTTTGTGGGCCTGGAAGTATGCCCGAAGTCGGCGGGCCGAAGTGAGGAGTGCAAAAGCTATCTTTTCCAACCGCTGGTATCGCAGTTCGGCTCCCTGTAAGAGCCGGCTTACAAAGTAGATCGGTTGTTGGCCTTCATCGTCTTCTCGCACCAGGACCGAGCTGACCGCCAACTCCCCAACTGATAAGTAGAGGATTAAAGTTTCTTGTTCTTTGGGTTTGGCCAGTATGGGAGGAGAAGATAACCTCCTCTTAATTTCCTGGAAAGCAACTTCGCAATCTGCACTCCACCCGTATTGCACTTCCTTTCGCAGGAGTTTAAAGAATGGAAGGGCTGTCTCCGCTGACCGAGGTAAGAAGCGGGTGAGAGAAGCCAGCCTTCCAGTCAACTGCTGTATTTCTTTCTTATTTTTCGGGGCCGTCATCTGCAATACGACTCCACACTTATCCGGGTTGGCTTCTATACCCCGGTGTGTTAACATGAAGCCCAGAAATTTTCCTGCAAAAACTCCAAAAGCACACTTTGCTGGATTCAAACGGATGCGGTGCTGTCGTAATTTACCAAATGTTTGTTCCAAGTCCTGAATATGTGTTTCCATGCCGGCTGATTTGACGATCATGTCATCAATGTACACCTCCACGTTTTTACCCAGCTAATCCGAGAAAACCTGGTTCATCATCCTCTGATACGTGGCTCCCGAGTTTTTCAGCCCGAATGGCATGACATTATAGCAGTAATTTGCTTTCTCTGCGATAAATGCAGTTTTCTCCTGGTCGTCAGGATGTAATGGGATTTGGTTGTAACCAGAGTACGCGTCCATAAAGGACAGCATCCGGAACCCAGACGAGCTGTCGACCAGTTGATCAATGTTCGGCATTGGGTATGCATCCTTGGGACATACCTTATTTAGGTCTGTGTAGTCCGTGCACACTCGCCATTTCCCGCTTGGCTTCTTAACCATAACCACATTAGATAACCAAGTCGTATATTGTATTTCTCGAATGAACCCTGTTTCCAGCAATTCTTTCACATGATCTTCCAAGACTTGACGTCGCTCTGAGCTGAGATTTCGCTTCTTCTGGGCTACTGGCTTTGATCCCGGATATACAGAAAGTTTGTGGCAACAGAAGCTCGGGTCAACTCCGGGGATGTCAGATGATCTCCACGCGAAGACATCGTGGTTACGACCAAGGCACGCAACCAGGCTCCGTTTGTCGTCTGGTTCCAAGTCTTTGCCAATTTTAGTGACCTGTCCTGGTTCTCCAATATTTATTGCCTCCAGTTCACCTTCCGGCTCTGGTCGCGGCATCTGCTCCTCATCTCGCATATCGAAGTCGACCATGTGAACCGACCTGTGTGGAGGGGGGTTGTTGCCGGGCTGACTGATTCCAGTAGAAGTATTAGGATCCCTTGTCACCATTCGAACAGATCTGAAATAGCAGTCCCGAGATTCTTTCTGGTCTCCAGCTATAGTGAGCACCGTACCCTGTTTGGAGATCATTTTGAGTTTTTGGTGTTTGGTTGAGATCAACATATCCCAATCATGGATGGTCGGCCTCCCCAGAATCATATTGTATTCAGAAGGGAAGTCGGCCACGATGAACCTCACCCTTTCAGATCTGTATGCCTCCTTGGTGCCTAATGTCAATCGCAAATCAATGTACCCTTTGGGTATGGTGTCTTTCCCATTAAATGCGATTAAAGCTGTGTTACAGGGCCTGAGATCTTCCTCGTCGAGGTTCATCTTTTTAAAGGCTTGCCAAAGAATGACGTCAGCACAACTCCCATTGTCCAAGAAGATTTTCTTGACTCTGCAGTTCACCAACGTCCCAGTGATGACCAACCCGTCTACGTGGCCTGGTATCACGTCGTCCAATTCCCTCCTTGTGAAATATAGTAACGGTGGTTCTGGCTCTTCTTCTTTGAACTTAGGACGTTCTCTGATGGAGAGCACCTCCCTGAGGTACTTTCGCCGGGCATTCATAGTGTCGCCGCCTCCACCAAAAGCGCCACTGATAACATTGTATTCGAATTTCGGCTCCTGGAATTCTTCATCATCGCGAGCCTGCTTGTTGCCGCGATTCTCGTCTTTAAATTTTTTATCATTAGACTGATTGACAAACTTGCCACCTCTTCTCTTCCGATTTCTCCATCCCTGAGTGCGGATGAGGTATTGACGCAATTTTCCTTCCCGGATATATTTTTCAATGGCATCCCGAAGGTCCCGACACTCATCTGTGGAATGTCCTGGGCCATCATGGAATGCACAGTACCGTGATTGGTCCAGGCCGGCTGGATGCTGTAATGGCCGGGGTTTCTCTACTGTCTTCATTTCTGTGGAGGCCACCTCGCGCCAAATCTGCGACCGAGGAGCATTCAGTGGGGCATATTTATCATACCGCCCTCGAGTAGGGAACCGCTCTTCTGGCTTTTTCCCCCGCAAATCTCCTGGCTTTCTGGGCCCCTGTTTATCTGATTGACCCGGATGATGTTTCTGGTCAACATTCTCCAGTTCCATCTGTTCAAGTTCTAAGTATTTCTTAGAACGCGTGTTGAATTCGACTAAGGTCCGGGGTGGGTCCTTATAGATCGACTTGGCTAGTCTAGAGGTTCCATGTAGCCCGGCGATCACCAGATGTAAATGAACATTTTCTGATAATCCAGGCACTTGGAGGGCAGCAAGTTTGAACCGATCTAGGTACCTTTGCAGTGTTTCTCCAGATTGCTGTTTAATTTTGCCTAAGGCAAACTCTGATTTTGGCTGTTTCTTGCTGGTGGCAAAGTTCAACAAGAATCGTCCACCGAATTCTTCGAAAGATCGAATGGACCCCGCCGGTAAGGATGAAAACCATGTTTGTGCCGCCCCGGTTAATGTTGTTGCAAAGAGCCTAGTAATCAGAGGCTCTTCGATGCCTTTGATATACATAGCTGTGTCAAACGCATCCAGATGCACCTGCGGATCTTGGGTGCCATCATATTTGATCAGCTCGGATAGGTTTAAATTGTCTGGATAGGGAGCCTCCACTATTTCATTTGAGAAGGGGCTGTCATTGTACAACCCCCTGTTGTATTTCCTTCTGTATATTCCGGCAACGTTGTCTGGGCTGCGTTGTAGGGGTCGGTGTGTTGCAGCCGCGTTGCCATCTGCTTGCATATCATGTGCACTCAAATGCGCAGGCATCCGAGGCGTCTGGTTAAGATCCAGATTTCCTTGCCCCCCTTGTCGTGGTCCTTGCAAGCCGAATCTCGGTGCCCCAATTGCTGAATTTGGGTTTACGGGGATACCGGTAGGGGCAAGCTCCGCCGGTTGCCGATCTTCTATGCGAGGGCTTGAACGGCGTAGATCTGTAACTACGCGATCGACAGCTCTGAACGGATCTGGGTTAGTCATCTGCCGGATCCGGGCCTCTAGTTCGTGGATCTGCCTCGCATCCACTTGTCTCTGCAGCTCGCTCCGGCGTTCCCACTCCTCAATCCGGCTCAGGAGGGCGTCCATGGCCAGATTCGGGCCTTGTCGGCCAAGTTCATCGATGGGCTGCAACCCCTGCATATAAGGTGCATCAGGGTTGCAGGCTGGAGTGGATGCTGAGTCAGAGTGCACTTCGCTGATGTGCACGGCATCTGGATCTGGGATCGGTGGTTGGGGCTGATTATGATCTGCTGCTTCCCGATCCTCCTCCTGATTGGACGTCAAAGGCTGACGGAAGCCACTCCTTGTGGTTCTCACCATCGCTCCTTTTGGTAATTTTAGGGTTCGATCCCCACAGACGGCGCCAATGTTCTGCCTGTTGGCAGATGTGTCCAACGTAGGTTGGATGATTAATCTCGGATTTGGATGTTTCTCTCTAGATACCTATAGATTAGGTATCTGGGAGGAACGTGGATCACTGACACTGACCTAGGCGTCTGCCTTCAAGGTGTGTGTGTGATCTATAGTGATTAGGATTAGAAAAATGTGTACCTTACTGCTCCGCTTACCTGCCTTATATAGCCCGGCTCTAGGGTTTGCTTGGCTGGGCCGAGGTGCAGCGTGGGCTTTGGGCCGAGGTGCAGCGTGGGCCTGAGTCCAGCCCATAACAAAAATAAATTGCAAAAGAAATTTATTTTGTGAAGTTTTTCGAAGGAAAAAGAATTTCGTCGAAAACTGATGTATAAAATAATTGCAAAAGAAATTGATTTTGTGAAGTTTTTTGACGAAAAACGGATTCCGTCGAAAATAGATGAATAAAATAAATGCAAAAGAAATTGATTTTGTGAAGTTTTTCGACGAAAATGGATTTCGTCGAAGATTATTGACCGAAAATGAATTCCATTGAATTCGGATGAATAAAATAAATTGCAAAATAAGTTCGTTTTGTGAAGTTTTTCGACGGAAAACGAATTCCGTCGAAAACTGATGAATAAAATAAATGCAAAAGAAATTGATTTTCTGAAGTTTTTTGACGGAAAATGGATTCCGTCGAAAATGGATGAATAAAATAAATGCAAAAGAAATTGATTTTGTGAAGTTTTTGGACGGAAAACGGATTCCGTCGAAAATGGATGAATAAAATAAATGCAAAAGAAATTGATATTGTGAAGTTTTTTGACAAAAAACGGATTCCGTCGAAAATGGATGAATAAAATAAATGCAAAAGAAATTGATTTTGTGAAGTTTTTCGACGAAAATGGATTTCGTCGAAGATTTTTGACGGAAAACGAATTCCGTCGAAAACGAATGAATAAAATCAATTGCAAAAGAAATTCATTTTGTGTAGTTTTTCGAAGGAAAAAGAATTTCGTCGAAAACTGATGTATAAAATAATTGCAAAAGAATTTGATTTTGTGAAGTTTTTAGACGGAAAATGGATTCCGTCGAAAACTGATCAATAAAATAAATGCAAAAGAAATTGATTTTGTGAAGTTTTTCGACGGAAAATGGATTCCGTCGAAGATTTTTGACGGAAAATGAATTTCGTCGAAAATGGATGAATAAAATAAATGTAAAAGAAATGGATTTTGTAAGGTTTTTGACAGAAAATGGATTCCGTCGAAAATGGATGAATAAAATAAATGCAAAAGAAATTGATATAGTGAAGTTTTTTGACAGGAAACTGATTCCGTCGAAAATGGATGAATAAAATAAATGCAAAAGCAATTATTTTGTGAAGTTTTTCGACGAAAATGGATTTCGTCGAAGAGTTTTGACGGAAAACGAATTCCGTCGAAAAAGGATGAATAAAATAAATTGCAAAAAAAATTCATTTTGTGAAGTTTTTCGACGGAAAATGAATTCCGTCGAAAACCGATGAATAAAATAAATGCAAAAGAAATTGATTTTGTGAAGTTTTTCGATGGAAAATGGATTCCGTCAAAACTGATGAATAAAACAAATGTAAAAGAAATTCATTTTGTGAAGTTTTTCGACGAAAATGGATTTCGTCGAAGATGGATGTATAAAATAAATGCAAAAGAAATTGATTTTGTGAAGTTTTTGGACGAAAAACGAATTCCGTCGAAAACTGATGAATAAATGCAAAACAAATTGATTTTCTGAAGTTTTTCGATGGAAAATGGATTCCATCGAAAATGGATGAATAAAATAAATGCAAAAGAAATTGATTTTGTGATGTTTTTGGACGGAAAATGGATTCGGTCGAAAATGGATGAATAAAATAAATGCAAAAGAAATTGATATTGTGAAGTTTTTTGACGAAAAATGGATTCCGTCGAAAATGGATGAATAAAATAAATGCAAAAGCAATTGATTTTGTGAAGTTTTTCGATGGAAAACGAATTTCGTCGAAGAGTTTTTGGACGGAAAATGGATTCGGTCGAAAATGGATAAATAAAATAAATGCAAAAGAAATTCATTTTGTGAAGTTTTTCGACGGAAAACGAATTCCGTCGAAAACTGATGAATAAAACAAATGCAAAAGAAATTGATTTTGTGAAGTTTTTTGATGGAAAATGGATTCCGTCAAAAACTGATGAATAAAACAAATGCAAAAGAAATTCATTTTGTGAAGTTTTTCGACGAAAATGGACTTCGTCGAAGATTTTTGACGAAAAACGAGTTCCGTCGAAAATGGATGAAAAAAATAAATTGCAAAAGAAATTCATTTTGTGAAGTTTTTCGACGGAAAACGAATTCCGTCGAAAGCTGATGAATAAAATAATTGCAAAAGAAATTGATTTTGTGAAGTTTTTCGACGGAAAAAGAATTTCGTCGAAAACTGATGAATAAAATAAATGCAAAAGAAATTGATTTTGTGAAGTTTTTCGACGGAAAATGGATTCCGTCGAAGATTTTTGACGGAAAATGAATTCCGTCGAAAATGGATGAATAAAATAAATGCAAAAGAAATTGATTTTGTGAAGTTTTTGGACGGAAAACGGATTCCGTCGAAAATGGATGAATAAAATAAATGCAAAAGAAATTGACATTGTGAAGTTTTTTGACGAAAAACGGATTCCGTCGAAAACTGATGAATAAAATAAATGCAAAAGAAATTGATTTTGCGAAGTTTTTCGACGGAAAATGGATTCCGTCGAAGATTTTTGACGGAAAACGAATTCCGTCGAAAACGGATGAATAAAATAAATTGCAAAAGAAATTCATTTTTTGAAGTTTTTCGAAGGAAAAAGAATTTCGTCGAAAACTGATGAATAAAATAAATGCAAAAGAAATTGATTTTGTGAAGTTTTTCGACGGAAAATGGATTCCGTCGAAAACTGATGAATAAAATAAATGCAAAAGAAATTGATTTTGTGAACTTTTTCGACGGAAAATGGATTCCGTCGAAGATTTTTGACGGAAAATGAATTTCGTCGAAAATGGATGAATAAAATAAATGCAAAAGAAATGGATTAAGTAAAGGTTTTTGACAGAAAATGGATTCCGTCGAAAATGGATGAATAAAATAAATGCAAAAGAAATTGATATAGTGAAGTTTTTTGACGGGAAACGGATTCCGTCGGAAATGGATGAATAAAATAAATGCAAAAGCAATTGATTTTGTGAAGTTTTTCGACGAAAATGGATTTCGTCGAAGAGTTTTGACGGAAAATGAATTCCGTCGAAAAAGGATGAATAAAATAAATTGCAAAAGAAATTCATTTTGTGAAGTTTTTCGACGGAAAATGAATTCCGTCGAAAACTGATGAATAAAATAAATGCAAAAGAAATTGATTTTGTGAAGTTTTTCGATGGAAAATGGATTCCGTCAAAACTGATGAATAAAACAAATGTAAAAGAAATTGATTTTGTGAAGTTTTTGGACGGAAAACGAATTCCGTCGAAAACTGATGAATAAAATAAATGCAAAACAAATTGATTTTCTGAAGTTTTTCGATGGAAAATGGATTCCATAAAAAATGGATGAATAAAATAAATGCAAAAGAAATTGATTTTGTGAAGTTTTTGGACGGAAAATGGATTCGGTAGAAATTGGATGAATAAAATAAATGCAACAGAAATTGATATTGTGAAGTTTTTTGACGAAAAACGGATTCCGTCGAAAATGGATGAATAAAATAAATGCAACAGAAATTGATATTGTGAAGTTTTTTGACGAAAAACGGATTCCGTCGAAAATGGATGAATAAAATAAATGCAAAAGCAATTGATTTTGTGAAGTTTTTCGACGAAAATGGATTTCGTCGAAGAGTTTTGACGGAAAACGAATTCCGTCGAAAAAGGATGAATAAAATAAATTGCAAAAAAAATTCATTTTGTGAAGTTTTTCGACGGAAAATGAATTCCGTCGAAAACTGATGAATAAAATAAATGCAAAAGAAATTGATTTTGTGAAGTTTTTCGATGGAAAATGGATTCCGTCAAAACTGATGAATAAAATAAATGCAAAAGAAATTCATTTTGTGAAGTTTTTCGACGAAAATGGATTTCGTCGAAGATGGATGAATAAAATAAATGCAAAAGAAATTGATTTTGTGAAGTTTTTGGACGGAAAATGAATTCCGTCGAAAACTGATGAATAAAATAAATGCAAAACAAATTGATTTTCTGAAGTTTTTCAATGGAAAATGGATTCCATCGAAAATGGATGAATAAAATAAATGCAAAAGAAATTGATTTTGTGAAGTTTTTGGACGGAAAATGGATTCGGTCGAAAATGGATGAAAAAATAAATGCAAAAGAAATTGATATTGTGAAGTTTTTTGACGAAAAATGGATTCCGTCGAAAATGGATGAATAAAATAAATGCAAAAGCAATTGATTTTGTGAAGTTTTTCGATGGAAAACGAATTTCGTCGAAGAGTTTTTGGACGGAAAATGGATTCGGTCGAAAATGGATGAATAAAATAAATGCAAAAGAAATTCATCTTGTGAAGTTTTTCGACGGAAAATGAATTCCGTCGAAAACTGATGAATAAAACAAATGCAAAAGAAATTGATTTTGTGAAGTTTTTCGATGGAAAATGGATTCCGTCAAAAACTGATGAATAAAACAAATGCAAAAGAAATTCATTTTGTGAAGTTTTTCGACGAAAATGGACTTCATCGAAGATTTTTGACGGAAAACGGATTCCGTCGAAAATGGATGAAAAAAACAAATTGCAAAAGAAATTCATTTTGTGAAGTTTTTCGACGGAAAACGAATTCCGTCGAAAGCTGATGAATAAAATAATTGCAAAAGAAATTGATTTTGTGAAGTTTTTCGACGGAAAAAGAATTTCGTCGAAAACTGATGAATAAAATAAATGCAAAAGAAATTGATTTTGTGAAGTTTTTCGACGGACTGTAACATCCCACGTAATTAAGAAATATAGTTATCTGGCTTATGGAATTTGAGTACTTATTTTATGCATGTGAAATCCTAATTAAGAGTATAGGAATATTTAAATTTAAAATACCCGGAAAGCATAACACTACTAAAATTTATTTGAGTGTTTCTAATAAATATGTGACTAATTGTATGCATGACACCTAACCCCCTATGCTACCTGCATGCTTGACTCTTGTCCCCATCCTCTCCTTGCATGTTACGCCACCTGTGCAACTTGGGAATGCTTAGATATTGTGCCTTGCAAGCCGCGGCCAGAAGGTCATGGACTCCATTTGATTAGGTAGAAAGCTGAACCCCTTGGTCCCTGTGCGCGCGTTCTGACCTTGTAGCAGACTGCAAGTCTGCTTTGCCCCATTCCTCTCATCATTTGCGTACAGAACGTAGAGGAAGCAATCTGCAATCTGAAATTGCTGGTGACCAGTCAGCCCTTCAAGTTTGCACCCTTGTGTCACCCTAAGATCCACTCTTCCACCTGCTTGACCGCCACCTACCCCTCTTATCCCTTTCATGTGCAGCACTTGTCTTTTCAACCTCTTCACTCCTTCCCTGCGCATAGAGTGTTGGTGGACTGGCTAGCACACTCAACCTTTGGTGGAGAGCACACATTTATATTCCATCCCTGCTCAACCGTAAACCAAGCAACATGGTTGCATGTGTTTGTTTCTTTCCCCACCTCTCAAATCGTGAGTTGCTAAGAGAGGAATATCTTCACCAAAGTCTCCATCCTCTTTTTCTTTTGTCCAACCGACCATTAAACCTCATCCATCTTATCCATTCCCTTGTACGCATGGCCTTAAGGAAAATACAATTCTGTTTGCTACACATCCCTGTTCAGAACCGAGTAGATGAAGCAGCAAGCTGATTCCTTCTCTCATTATTCTTGAATCACACTCAACCCTTGATAATAACCTCACTTCCTTTCTCCAAACGGTGAACTCTCCAGAGAACAATTGAATTGTGCTGCCTTTGAATCAGAATTACGAGCAGCCCCATGACCTCATTCTCTACCCCCTCCAGCCGTAAACCTCCAAGAGGATGAACCAAAGCTTGCATGATTTCTCCTTCCATTTTTCCCATGAACCGTGAGCACAAAGGATGAAAACAAAAACACATTCTTCTGCCTTCTTTCATAGTTCAGCCGTGTAACAGCCAAGAAGGAGATTACCATCTAAGTTCAATACTCTTCCCTCTTGGTTCGGTCTTACATGCAGCAATCAAGGAGAGTGAAGCCTAACCATGTTTCTGTTCCCTTCCTTGTTCAGCCGTGGAACAACATCATGGACACAAGTATAAATCTTTCCCCTTCTATTTCTTTTTCCGGCTGTATACATCCTTCAAGGAGGTGAGATGCTTATCTCATTGTCTTCTTATTTCCTTTTTGCTTGGGTCGGTTTTGGGTGCATGTTTTTACTGCATACACTTTGATCCAGCGTTGAACGAACTTCTTCCTCACCTGCATATAGATGGAACCAATCTTGCAGAGCAAAAGAAAAGGGTAGGACTGCTCTTTGGCTGATGGAGGTCTTTGTGCGCTAGTGAGCTAGTAGCTGAGTTGCTCAGTTTTTTTTCTCCTTCCTTACACTGTTCGGTTGGCTTGAAGCGCTAATCTAGGGGGGTATTCTTGGAGGTAAATCTGAGTCTAAGAGTTCCCTTCTGTTTCCCTACTTGTTTGACCTGCCATGTGCTAAGGGGGATGTAATTTTTGTCATTCCTTCATGCCACTTTAAACGGTTGCCACATGAAATTAAGAGAACCATGTTTTTTTTTGCTATTCTATTCCCTGTTTCCTGCCTTGGACTGCAGTAGAACTAAATGCCCTCAAGTAAAAGTAAACAATAAAAATAAAACCCTTAACTACTCACTAATGGTTCGGCCTATACATGTATAATAGGAGGATGTGTGATGCTGGCCACTTTCATTTTCTGAAATTTGTTAACTGATACAGCCTAGGAGTTGATACATGTTTAAACCACTATTTTAGGATTGGAAGAGAATTGATTGTCATGCCTTAGGACTGCCCTTTTGGGCAGAATAATGATGTAACCTTGTATGCTGTAATTTTGAGTAGACAGCCTGTGTAAGGGTCACAATTAGCGCACCTCATGTTTAACTAGGAGGATACTTTAGATTGATGATTTCCCTTGCATAAATTCTGTCCTTGGAACCACTTTTTTGGTGTTGATATACGATAATCCAAAACTGAAATTTTTAACATAGTCATATCCATTTAATTGTTAGACTGCCCTTAGTTAGAAGTAGAACTATACAGCCCTACATGTTTTAATTCTATTGAGAAATCAAGGCCCTATAAGTAATGGTTTGATAAATGAAATTAGAAGCCTCTAATTGTTAGCCTGTAAACCGTGAATGAACCCCTTAGGAAATTAATTCATTCTTCAACACCCATTCTCTTATTTCTGCCCAATTAATCAGCCTTGAACATAGTACAATTAAGTACAAAAACCAAATTTGAAGAACTTGGAAAAATTACCCTTATCAACCCTATGGACTACCCTTTGGACTTAGGTATTGTTAAGCCTTGTACATGTTGACAACCCATGTAGACAACATTCTTAAGCCTCTCTAATGCCCCTAAAACCATGTAGGACATTCATGTAATAGATTAAATTATATGCAGCTAGTTATTGGCTAAACCGAACCTGCATGTGTAGGTCTTTGGAATGTTTCTTTTGTACTTGCTAGCAATTGATAGGACAAAAATTTAAAGGACAGAAAAATATAATTAACATTGGAAGCTTAGAGCTCGATCAAATCCAAGGGTTAGGGAGCATGGTAATTAATTGTAAATCATAGGAAAAATAGATGTAAATCCTGATTTGTTGTATGTGTTGTTTAGGTGCACACGTTCTTAGATATTGGACTGTTCGATGATGCTTGGAATGCTTGATTTAAAAGTAAGGTGCCAAGGTAAGTGTCAGGCGATATTACCTAATGTGACTATTGACTACTGGTATAAAATTGTGACAAGATGCTCCATATTCCGTAAAAATATTATGTTTCGTATGATGAAAGGAAACTGCCAAAAATGTGCCGTAATGGTTATATGATTATGAGGTAAAGACGTTATGTGGCAGCATAACGCATATGAAAAGTATATGTGCCGTGATGGCTATATGAAAGGTATATAAGCATGCACCTTACATCATACCGCATTTTTACGCTTTGTGTGTGAAAGCATAGCATGACATGCATATATCATGATCATATAGGCCTAAAGCGCAAAGGAAAGGCGTTATATACGCAATATATGAATATGATGAAAAGGAAAAAGGAAAAGGAACAAGGATATGTTGAAGTGACTGTTTATGATTTTGTGCCTAGTTAATACTGTTATATTATTGGTTTTGTTGCCACACTACTGGGATTATTCTCACCCCTTTGGGGCTGCTATTTTCCTAAATGGCAGGAGGACGAAAAAGTATTTGAAGGAGTGATGTTTGCTATTGCTTGCTGATGCATGGACTTTCGCTATTACTGTTTAATTGATTGGATGACTGTAATGCTTAATATTTTGGTAATACTGGATGACTGTAGACTTTATCATCTTTTATTTTGATTCTTCTTATGAGCAGTGACTGTTTTGGAAATGTTTTGCGAAAGTAATTTTTGAACGTTTTATTAGGTGCTGAATTTTAACAGTTTTACCGGTACTTTACGGGTCATGTTCAAGGGGCAAATGAACTCCGATTTACTATTATTTTATATGCACGCGAATTTATTTGCTGTTTTTATTTTTTCAAAGTCAGTTTTCTAGGCATGCTTTTCTACTTGGTCAGATAAGAAGAAAAAAAAGGTTTTCACTGAACATGAACTTTTATTCGTTAACCTTTTGACTCTAATCCGCTTAGCTGACAACTCCCTTGGACGCGTACAGGGGAGGGTGTCACACTATTATTAGTGTGACACCCTCCCCTGTACGCGTCCAAGGGAGTTGTCAGCTAAGCGGATTAGAGTCAAAAGGTTAACGAATAAAATTCATGTTCAGTGAAAACCTTTTTTTTCTTCTTATATGACCAAGTAGAAAAGCATGCCTAGAAAACTGACTTTGAAAAAATAAAAACAGCAAATAAATTTTTAAAAGGCTTTCGCTGCGCAACTCTGATTTTCTTGAAAATAGCCTGTCTTGCAAAAATAATGTGAATTCGAAATCAAAAGCTTAAAAAATATTCTTTGATGTACGAAAACTGGACATCCGGGGCTACGCTTACATATAAACTATAAGCGAATCGTAGGTGAATAGCCCCACGGAACAGGACACGTAAGATGCTGGTGAATCCTGTCCGTTTTCTGGAAACATGCTGTAAGGCGAAGCTTACTGGAGTTTGTGTGGGTTTCGTATAAAAATGAGACCTGCACAGTTTGAAAGTACATTCTTGGGGCTTCGCGTGCATATAAAATAATAGTAAATCGGAGTTCATTTGCCCCTTGAACATGACCCGTAAAGTACCGGTAAAACTGTTAAAATTCAGCACCTAATAAAACGTTCAAAAATTACTTTCGCAAAACATTTCCAAAACAGTCACTGCTCATAAGAAGAATCAAAATAAAAGATGATAAAGTCTACAGTCATCCAGTATTACCAAAATATTAAGCATTACAGTCATCCAATCAATTAAACAGTAATAGCGAAAGTCCATGCATCAGCAAGCAATAGCAAACATCACTCCTTCAAATACTTTTTCGTCCTCCTGCCATTTAGGAAAATAGCAGCCCCAAAGGGGTGAGAATAATCCCAGTAGTGTGGCAACAAAACCAATAATATAACAGTATTAACTAGGCACAAAATCATAAACAGTCACTTCAACATATCCTTGTTCCTTTTCCTTTTTCCTTTTCATCATATTCATATATTGCGTATATAACGCCTTTCCTTTGCGCTTTTAGCACCGTCGTGCGCGCACTTCACAGTGGAATCAAATATACCCTTGGCACCTGAGCTCCATGTGGATTCCATCTGTGGGCCTATGCGGACTGATGCCAAGTGTCCCATACCCCGGTACCTTGGGGATGCCTATATGATGCTTGCTCAAACACATGGTCCTGTACATAACTATTCTAAAACAAGGCCTATATGATCATGATATATGCATGTCATGCTATGCTTTCACACACAAAGCGTAAAAATGCGGTATGATGTAAGGTGCATGCTTATATACCTTTCATATAGCCATCACGGCACATATACTTTTCATATGCGTTATGCTGCCACATAACGTCTTTACCTCATAATCATATAACCATTACGGCACATTTTTGGCAGTTTCCTTTCATCATACGAAACATAATATTTTTACGGAATATGGAGCATCTTGTCACAATTTTATACCAGTAGTCAATAGTCACATTAGGTAATATCGCCTGACACTTACCTTGGCACTTTACTTTTAAATCAAGCATTCCAAGCATCATCGAACAGTCCAATATCTAAGAACGTGTGCACCTAAACAACACATACAACAAATCAGGATTTACATCTATTTTTCCTATGATTTACAATTAATTACCATGCTCCCTAACCCTTGGATTTGATCGAGCTCTAAGCTTCCAATGTTAATTATATTTTTCTGTCCTTTAAATTTTTGTCCTATCAATTGCTAGCAAGTACAAAAGAAACATTCCAAAGACCTACACATGCAGGTTCGGTTTAGCCAATAACTAGCTGCATATAATTTAATCTATTACATGAATGTCCTACATGGTTTTAGGGGCATTAGAGAGGCTTAAGAATGTTGTCTACATGGGTTGTCAACATGTACAAGGCTTAACAATACCTAAGTCCAAAGGGTAGTCCATAGGGTTGATAAGGGTAATTTTTCCAAGTTCTTCAAATTTGGTTTTTGTACTTAATTGTACTATGTTCAAGGCTGATTAATTGGGCAGAAATAAGAGAATGGGTGTTGAAGAATGAATTAATTTCCTAAGGGGTTCATTCACGGTTTACAGGCTAACAATTAGAGGCTTCTAATTTCATTTATCAAACCATTACTTATAGGGCCTTGATTTCTCAATAGAATTAAAACATGTAGGGCTGTATAGTTCTACTTCTAACTAAGGGCAGTCTAACAATTAAATGGATATGACTATGTTAAAAATTTCAGTTTTGGATTATCGTATATCAACACCAAAAAAAGTGGTTCCAAGGACAGAATTTATGCAAGGGAAATCATCAATCTAAAGTATCCTCCTAGTTAAACATGAGGTGCGCTAATTGTGACCCTTACACAGGCTGTCTACTCAAAATTACAGCATACAAGGTTACATCATTATTCTGCCCAAAAGGGCAGTCCTAAGGCATGACAATCAATTCTCTTCCAATCCTAAAATAGTGGTTTAAACATGTATCAACTCCTAGGCTGTATCAGTTAACAAATTTCAGAAAATGAAAGTGGCCAGCATCACACATCCTCCTATTATACATGTATAGGCCGAACCATTAGTGAGTAGTTAAGGGTTTTATTTTTATTGTTTACTTTTACTTGAGGGCATTTAGTTCTACTGCAGTCCAAGGCAGGAAACAGGGAATAGAATAGCAAAAAAACATGGTTCTCTTAATTTCATGTGGCAACCGTTTAAAGTGGTATGAAGGAATGACAAAAATTACATCCCCCTTAGCACATGGCAGGTCAAACAAGTAGGGAAACAGAAGGGAACTCTTAGACTCAGATTTACCTCCAAGAATACCCCCCTAGATTAGCGCTTCAAGCCAACCGAACAGTGTAAGGAAGGAGAAAAAAAACTGAGCAACTCAGCTACTAGCTCACTAGCGCACAAAGACCTCCATCAGCCAAAGAGCAGTCCTACCCTTTTCTTTTGCTCTGCAAGATTGGTTCCATCTATATGCAGGTGAGGAAGAAGTTCGTTCAACGCTGGATCAAAGTGTATGCAGTAAAAACATGCACCCAAAACCGACCCAAGCAAAAAGGAAATAAGAAGAAGACAATGAGATAAGCATCTCACCTCCTTGAAGGATGTATACAGCCGAATAAAGAAATAGAAGGGGAAAGATTTATACTTGTGTCCATGATGTTGTTCCACGGCTGAACAAGGAAGGGAACAGAAACATGGTTAGGCTTCACTCTCCTTGATTGCTGCATGTAAGACCGAACCAAGAGGGAAGAGTATTGAACTTAGATGGTAATCTCCTTCTTGGCTGTTACACGGCTGAACTATGAAAGAAGGCAGAAGAATGTGTTTTTGTTTTCATCCTTTGTGCTCACGGTTCATGGGAAAAATGGAAGGAGAAATCATGCAAGCTTTGGTTCATCCTCTTGGAGGTTTACGGCTGGAGGGGGTAGAGAATGAGGTCATGGGGCTGCTCGTAATTCTGATTCAAAGGCAGCACAATTCAATTGTTCTCTGGAGAGTTCACCGTTTGGAGAAAGGAAGTGAGGTTATTATCAAGGGTTGAGTGTGATTCAAAAATAATGAGAGAAGGAATCAGCTTGCTGCTTCATCTACTCGGTTCTGAACAGGGATGTGTAGCAAACAGAATTGTATTTTCCTTAAGGCCATGCGTACAAGGGAATGGATAAGATGGATGAGGTTTGCCTTTGACCAATAGGATTTCATTGTAGGCAGATTACACTAGGGTAATTAGGGATTGATGTTTAATGGGAATTGGGCTGAACTTAGTTCTCCAAGGGCTTGGGCTCACCCTCTTGGGCTAGTTGGACCCTAATTACTAAGCCATATTGTTTCATGTAATTTACCAAATACAAACTAGGATTTCCTTGTAAGAGGCACTTAAAATTACTCCCTAATGGTTCACTCAGCACATGGATTATATATATATGTATATAAATTATTATTATTTCATATTCCCACTATTTAATAATTAAGGTTCCTACTTATATGGTAACTAAATGTAAGACCACTCCTTTTTAACTAGTGTTTTGAATCTTTTAAAATATACAAATATACTCGCTTATAATAACAACAAAATAATTTTCCTACTTAAATTAATTCCGCTCTACACATAAATCCAATTTGAGTTTCAAAATGCTACTCCCTTAATTGCAAGTTATGTAAAATCCGCTCTACACATAAATCCAATTTGAGTTTCAAAATGCTACTCCCTTAATTGCAAGTTATGTAATTTTCTAATTTTGCGGGATGTGCCTAGGAGAGATGGACCGATAGAATGCCTTCAAACCTGGATATTTTGGAAGCTGTGAATTCACCCAACTAACAACGCTGTGAATAGTAAGATTCTTGGCAACCCAAATCACTGCTCTCTTCCTATCAGTATTTGGCACACCACCAACATGCATTACCCATCGATTAGCGTTGAGCTTTCCTCGATTCCAGTGGTGACCTGTGTTGAGAACCAGGACATTGAACTTGTGGAGAAATTGGCGCAAGAATGCCGGTGGCCGATCAAGGTGCATTGCATAGTCAGTGCCTGGGTTGTTTACATCAATAGGTTCAACATCGCAGAGGCTTGCTGACCAGTAGTACAGAATAGTAGTATTAGTGCTTGAGAAACGAAAAGCCCACCCACTAGGGCGGGCAGAGCCCTCGGCCATAACCAATCCATACTCCTTCCCCACATCTTCTACATCAAGCTTGTCCTCACCACCAGTAATCATGCACATTAAAGACTGGAACTGCTGCCTTCCCAATGAGTCTCCAACAAAAGCTAGTGTTTTGTTTTGCATCCTGGAATGCACCAAGATTATTATCAATTGATAATCCATTTATTGGCTTTCTTTTCTGTTGAACCAAAAACTTAGGACAATAAAAATAATGAAAATGAAGATGGGAAAAGTCAGGGCATTTTGTTCTCGAAATCAGAGGAAATCCACAAAAGCACAGGCGTCTCAAAAAGCATCAGTCATATGACCAGAACAAAAACAGACTAAATTAAGTAACATGACTTGCATGCTAACAAATGCCTCAACCAAAGTTGACCTGCCCTCTTTCAAGTCAATTTAGGAGCATCCTATATATGAATCAAGAGAATGAAATACCTTCTCAAGAATCTAGAACCTTCAAATTCCTCCATTTGACAATCTTTTGGTTGCCATCGAAGCTTCTCATATTCAAAATCAGTACGTTGCATCAAGCGACACGCCCACATTCCTGAGAGCCACTGTTTGCAACCAAATCCTGAATACAAAGGCCGATTATTCTCTGGGACCCATTTTCCTTTTGCATAATTGCAGGCTGGACAAAGTGTCAACAAGAGAACAAATAGTTAGCAGTACTTAACGAAATATATTGTCCATTAGTCCAACAAATGTGCATGATATCTGCAGAAGAATATGATTAGACTTTTTATGAAAGATGGAGCAAACACGTTCAATCATGTAAAAATCTTAGCCAGCTTGACTAATATGAAAATTTCATTTTCCCAGGATTAGTCGATGGAAATATATTTTCTGTTTGTTAACTACACCTGTTCAAAATAGTGAACGAGTGCTACCCGGCTAATATGCCACCTCTCACAAATGAGGAAAGGAAACCGTAAACATCCTAACTTCAAGATAGTTATAAAAGGATTCAAGATTTCTATCGTTGCTGAGAAAACTTAGGAATTACCCTCAATAGGAAGCTCATTATCAGAAAATAAGTTGAAGAACATCTGTCAATTTTCATTCACCAATAATGTTCAAGCTTTCATTAGAAAAAATTGAAAAACAATAGGTTTTTTAGAAAAATTCAGAGATATTCTTTAAAAGGAAGCTCATTTTTATAAAACAGGTTGAAAAGCATACCAATTTCCCTCCAACTCATCCAAAAGAGAATAAACTTTTCAATAGAGTTTTATAGATGACGAGCAAAAAGACCAGTACCTTTATTTTCTGTAATATTATTCCAATCGTTGTCTTTTCCACCAATTAAAGAGAGCTTATGTGGAGAGTTCGTTACAAAATCTTTTCTATGTTCCTGTTTTGAAGTTTTCTCCCTCTCAGCTTCATTCCTTTTAGCCTCAGATGTTGTTGGGCGAGAAAAAGTTTGTACGTCATGGTTTTTCCCAGCTTCCAAGATTCTTTCATGTTTTGCTTCTTCATCTGACACACTTGAAAGAATTTCTACACCAATATAATGAAAGATAAGTATTAAGCGCCAAGAAGATAACATGAGATTAACAGAGAAAGAGGGAGAGAGAGGAAACAGTAAGACTGTGTGGTAAGGGCTTTATTGTTAAAAGGATAGTGACATCTAATAGAATATGTTGTATTTTGGAAGAAATTGTCTACAACTAACAACATTTTTAACTTAACCCTATCAACCTGGCAACTATGGTATGAGCAGCATTCTGACCACTATAGCAAAGAACAGGATAAGTAAGCAAATAAATAAGGCACCATATATAGAGGTCAAAACATTTTCATTCGATACAGGATATGGTACCACATCATGAGGCATTGTAAACCCCTTTAAACCATAGAGGATTAAAGAAAGCATTATCTTACGTTCTGTAAATGAAGTAGTTCTGGTATTACTTTCACCCATGCTCTTTACAGAAGAGCTTTGTGTGGAAACCATCTCAGATGCTACATTGACATGTAGTTCTTCTAGCTCATTGGTGGTCTTTTTCTTTGGCAATGATAAGCCATCTTTACCTACATGTACACGTGGATCAGATACTAGCATGTTGACTGAAGGACTACTAACTAAATGATCAGCAAAGACGAAAAACAACCCTCCCAAAAAAATACTGAGAACAATTCAAGCATATTATTGTTCAGCATGAACATTCAAATCTCGGGTACAAAAAGATAAGCCAATACTTGATGGCAATAATAACTATACTAAGGACCTCCTCATCCCAAACAGATGAGACTATCCTTATCATGACACTAAAGATTCACGTCCAGCTTCATCAATCACAGGAACAAAATGTGCTGATAGATTCTCTGAATCTTAGCTGGGAAGCAGAGTACAAATATGACCATAAAGGAGAAAAAAATAATGCTAGACAGGTTTTCAGTCTGTAAATATTAGTTTTAAGAAAAATTAACAACAATATACATACTTTTACCCATGGTTGTCAAACTCTCGAGTAAACTCACAAACTCTACCGAGTTTACGCTTCTGGTCACCCTCACCGTTCCCGCTTCACTGCAAACTCGCTTTTGGCACTCAAATGGTAGAAGCTTCGTGTTTTTTGGCAAACTCTTAAACTCTTACGAGTTTAACGATTTCAAGAAAATGGAGAAAAACCCATGGACCCGAAAATTTTACCCGAAACCCAAAAAACCCATGGCTTTTTTTAACACAAAAAACCCTAATACCCGGTTTCAGCCACCACCTCCTTGCTCAGTGAGAGACGACGTCGCGACTCTTGCTCCACCGTCTTCTCTGACGTGCTTCGTCGTCGTCCTTCTGCTGCTCCGCTTTCTTCTCTTCCAATTTCTCCATGGAGGGCTCTGTGGAGGATTTGGGAGCCCCGAAGTCATGGGAGTATAACTAACATAACTCCGAACATGGATTTCAAGTAAAACATATTTGATATTTTTTTTTGGATTTTGATATTTTGTGCTATGGCTTTATGTGTTTGAGATAGTGTGTGATTATGACTATTGTATGACATTATTTTGCTGGTTGGTTGAATTAAATTTGCTTATTATATTACTTTATATGCATATAAATATTTATAAATATAATTTGTATCTCGTGTTACGATTCTACGATCCGTGTTACGATTTTGCGATTTACGATTTTGGTCCACCCTTCCGAGTTTGCATAGAATCTCGAGTTTGACAACCTTGCTTTTACCTTTATAAAAGAAACAGAAAATAAAATTTGTCATATTGACGAATATCATGTCAGTATTTTTCGAAGAAAACAATTATACAAATGGAAGTAAACCTGAAGACAGCTGCAGTGATGTTTGAGGGGGAACAAAGGTAGTAAGACCGGGTGTTTTATCCCATGACCATAAAATGATAGTTGCAGACATGAGAACAATGGAAATAAGAGAAATTTCTTTTCCCTTTAATCCATTAAAGCCTGCCTTCATCCTGCATAAACATAAAATTACAAAATAAAAAAGATGAGAAGAAGGGAAAGCTCTCATCTTTCAAAAATAAGTTGAATCTCAAAACTATGGTAACCGAGAATCTATAGAAATAAAAATAAGTATATACAATGTTCTAACCGTAAAAATTCACTAAGAGCCAACAGATCCACACACAAAGACTAGACAATGAAAGCGCATTCACGTTATAAAGGCAAGCAAGTCCTTACAAACTGACAACTCTTAATAACACACACACACACACACTCTAAAGCAGCAATAACCATTTTTCTTTTAAGTTTAACCTTAATCCTGTATTTTTATTAGTTTAATCGAATAAATAGTTTTCACTGCTCACCTCCCTGTGCAATCGAATTTGCTTCAGCTCCAACATATTGCACAATAAACCAATCCAAACTAACATTTCCAACGCAAAAATGGCTCTCTTTCTCTTCTAAAATTCACACTCTCAATTGTGAAAGTATGATACCTCACCGCGATCTATATCCTGGAGTTACTTCATATTTGTCAAAAACACACAGATTTAAAAAACCAAGAAAAAAAAAACAAAAGTTTATGTCGAATTCGACAATTTGCTACATCAAAACCTGGACAAGTACCATTTGGAAGCAACAAAGACACATGCATTGAAACCCTCAAAAATAAAAATCAAAGTTCAAGAGCTAGCTAACCATATATCACAAACACACATAAATTCACAACGGATCTGACAGGTTCATAGACATGCAGGCAAGAATTTTACCTGTTTCGGATGAAAAAAAAAGTAAAAAAGAACTTCAATTCGAAACTTTGCTGAATCTCGAAGAAATCAGATGCCAAATGAGGAACAATGTCGGTGAGATTTAAGAGTTAGGAGAAGGAGAATTGTCAGTGAAGAGAGGAAAATACGAATCTCTGAATAAATCAATCGCAATATACAGAAAAGCGGGGATGGCGGCAACTCTTCGCGTCACGAACCATAAACCTGATTTATTAAGGGAAGAGTGTTTAACATGCTATTCCAAAATTATGTGTAACCTGCTAGTTCAAGAATCAATTTAATATCTAATGTAATAACACGAGACTTAAAAGCTCGCACATTTTCTACTAAAATAAAATCAAACACGGTTAATTATGGAGATCTTCCATTTCAGGCCAGAAGAAGATGCATATTATTAATATAAGTAATATCAATTAATTCTTATAAGTTATCTCAAACTGTGTAATCTTGCACATTTTTTGAAATCTCTCGATGTCGATTCGATTCATTCATGTAATCCCGCTGGAAGTCTGTCAGAGCCGCTTCTTGTCCGTGCCTCTTTACACCGACGATCATCCCGCCCTCATCAGCGATCAAAATGTTACATTATGTTTTTTATTTAGAAGAAGCGAAAAAAGTTTATGACTTGTGTCATAAGAAAGATATAAATTAAAGTTATTAATATTGGTTTACGGTAATAAATTTGTATAATTTGTATTAAACTATGTGTTTAGTTTTTATTATTGTATAAAAAATATAAATTAAAAAAAATTATCCACTTTTTAAAAAAAAAACATTTTAAATATTTTAACTCTTGGATAATAAAATTTATTAAAATATTTTATTTAAGAAATTATATTATGTGACTCATTTCATTTCATTCCATTCGTGGACTCGTTGAACTTCGTAACTTTTCGGCGCCTTGTTGTTTAATGAATTATATATGGTTTTTATAGTGTGATAATCAATATTTATTTGGTGATGATAGCCTTCTTTTTGACATAATCCTTTTCTAGCTTTCAATTTATTTTTATATGCCTTCCTTTTTAGGTCAGTTTATTTTTATAATCCGTTAGTAGTAATAGTTTATTTGTGTGGATGTTTTTAAATCTGAAATTCTTTATGTTTGTGGACATTATATCACAACAAACGCATCGTTATTATAATGAGTAACCTACTTTGGTGAGCTTTTTAAAACGAGTTCAAGTTGAAAGGTACGGTACGAAGGTCAGAATTTAAATTGTAATTTCTCATTAACAAGTGGAGCAAGTAGACTACTTAGTACTTTGTGATTTTCATACGATCATACGAATAAGTTTGAATAGTAATCAAGTTCAGCATGTGATATGTACCAAAAAATTAATAAATGAAGTTCAGCATGTGATGCGTGATTAAATACTCTTGAGGCCATTTACCTAATTGTGAATCTAATCTAATAATTTATTACGGAAAAAAATATTTAATCGCTCTTAATCTATTTTTTATTTTTATTTTCTCCCCTTGTTATTTTAGCTGGGTGAGTATATGTTGACATCTATTGATATAAATAGTCCAAGCAATTTATCATATGGATTTGCAGTCTGGTTTGTGCTGGGTATAAACTTAAGCCTGAAAATAAATCTATTTAAAAATTAAGCCGCGTGCCTATTTTTAAAAGACATGATTTTTAAGTTTGTGGGCCAGTTTATAATTATTTAAAATTACATCATATAATCTTAAAAAAATAATTTATTATTATGTGATCTATATTAATAAAAAATAATATTTTTTTTGGTAAGAAAATATAATATTTTTAATCATAATGTGCTTTAATGAATTTTTTTTCTTTTGAGCATGAGAAGTCCGAAAGGTTTGATAGGCTAAGTAAATTAAAAAATTTCAAGGCTTATTACCATATGCTGTTTACTCTTTAAAATTAGGTCAGATCTGTAAATAACCTGCATTAGGCTAACAGATGAACACAAATTCAAAATATTCTCCATAAACTTCAATTATTTAGGTTAAAACCTGACATAACCTAGTTATATCCCTAATTAGCTCTTCTATTCCATTTTAAGTTATTGTTAATCCCGTTAATTTCGGATGGAAAAAATTAAATTGAAGTACAAACCTATAAATAACCATAACATGTTATTATTTCATTTTTCTTGTAATATTGAGAAGGGGAATATTAGCCTCATGTTACATGAGAGTAGTTATCTTATGCTATACAGAAAATTCAAGTGGGGTCAACCATTAAAAAGTAAGAAAGAAAGAAGTAAGATAAAATGATATAACTACTCTCGTATAAAATGAGACTAGTATTTCAGAAGTACTCTTGTTTCCCGTTATAGTGCCATCCGATTGATGAGTTTGTATGTCTAGGGATTCTACAAACTTTTTTTTTTTTTTACTATTACTGTTCAGTCAATAACAGAGATCTCTAGTTCTGGAGTTCCACTAAGGAAAAAGAAAAAGACAAAAAATAATTACATACATACACAAGGGACAGTATATTCTCTTATAAATATCATAACATAAGATGCCTGATGCAAGTGAAGACTTACCCTTATTCAATTAAAGCTGTTCTACGGACTCTGCAATTGTTAAGTTTCAATGAATGTTGTAATTCAGACATCCCATGTAACGGTGGTCCTCAAACTCCAAAGCTGAAGTCACAGAAATCATCACCTTCTGATTTTTATGTCAGTTGCCACATTCACCACCATTGCTTTCTTATTTACCCCGTTGACCAGCTTAAATAGCCTTGGAAATTAAGCAACAAGGTGCTTACATACCATGGATCTATGCACAAATCCAAGTCCTTCAGAATCAGAAGTCATCTTGCCTTACTGGTTTGAATCTTCTAATTTTCTGATTATCATCCTTCGCTATTTATATGCTATCAATTGATATTAATATTACCTAAAGGAAACTGACGCGGATAGGAATCATGATAATCTCATTAAGAAACGTGCTTACCGTTAGAATTGAATATCTACATAAATGCAATAGACAACTATACTTGTATATCTACAAAAAAAACTTTTCTTTTCTATTCTTGTTTTCTTACTCTTCTTTCTTTTTCTCTTGATCTACATTTTATACAAACTATCAAAGGTTATTTATAAGCTATAAAACTGACCAACATAATTCCACACATAACACCTTTGTTATTTTACAACTGACATAATTGACTCATTATTTTATAATTGATATAACTCACTGATTAATATTCTAACTGACGTAACTGACTCATTAATATTCTAACTGACATAACTGACTCATTAATATTCTAACTGACATAACTGACTCATTAATAAAAAACGGACATCTTAAATTTATCCCAACACTTATTTCCAAATAAATTTCATAGACCACCAGATAATCTTCATCCTTGGAGAGTGCAAAGCCGTTGTTAAAGCATGGATTATCTAGGACGATGGATGTCACATTTGAGATGGGATGTACTTGAGCACCTGCCCATGATGCCAATAGTGAAGACCAAATTTGGTGCTAGAAACACTGAGAGTTAGACATCCGTTGAATGCTTCTATCACATCATCCGTAAATCTAGTTCAATCATTTGAAAGATTCAAAGCTAGTGGCTGCATACAAAATCGGAAGATTCAAGTAAACCTCAATAAGAATAATCTATATAGTATACATTACTAAAAAAAAAAAACAGTTGATTTCTCCGTTAAACTGATTGCTAGGACCTTTGGTTTTGGATATGATAAGAGTGTTGCAATCATGGGGCCAACCACATCATGGACCAGAGGTCGCATTATGTTTTGCCTATTGGCTAGAGAATCACCAAGTCCAGATTTTGACTCTTCCTAAAATACCATGTTGAGAGAGACTAATGCAGGTTGCTCATGAATCACGACAGACATACTATTTCAATATTTTGTCTCCAGCCAGGTGCATAAGAAAACAAAATCTTGAAATAAATATTTTATGCATGCATCTCAAAAGACACCACACCAGCCTTTTGATGCATCATTTGTATTTGTAGTCACTGGTCCCAATAGGAAAAGATTCCCCAACAATTAAAGCCTTGATCTTGTTAGTGGATGCTAGTCCCAAATCTTCTGATTCAGTGAACAAGCTGCCGCACCTCCATATCAAGATACCCACTTGTGACTTGTGTCTATATATGTTAAAAAAAAATAAAAAATACTCCCCTATTAAACCCGACTAGAGAATATAGGGGTGCGGGTGATCATTCTAAGTGGTCTTACTTTTGCAAATAATTACAAAGAGACTATTTTCCGGATTTGAACTCATGACCTTTCAATCACAAAGGAACAGTCTTACCACTACTCTGGTTCGCCCTTGTATCACTTTGTGTCTATGTTGCTCTAGAAAAAATAGCAAGACTTGCACGTGACTAGTTTTCAGTGATTGCACTGTATCCTCTTGTCATTTTCTTACAATGGATGAGATAACCACACAAAGGCCACATCTACCATTTGCTTAAAGGCATTTTTAACGTCTTTTCACATTTAAGATTAACTACACTAAGTAACCCTGTTCTTCAGAAGAAACTATAAACAGAAGAACTTAGCAAAACTGTCAAAACAAGAAAGCACTCAACTTATAAATTATTTGGTAAGAGTCAGGGGCTGTAACCTTAATTGTGAAACGAAAACGGGGGACACTATCTTCTGTAACCTTGAGCAAACCCTGCATATATTATTGGTAGTATCCTACAGATATGGCCATGCTCTTGTTACAATTCAATATCCTATACCAGAATGTTGCAAGTATGAGCAAAGATTATTCACTTTTGCCTTTGTGAGAGTTTTATGTTACCTTTTCAGAACCACAGAGTGAGATCACATTCTCTTGCTGTAGTGCTTCTTTAAGAAAAACTACTATTAGTTAAGTAAATATGTACTTTATACATATGTGTCTACGTGATTGCACAACTGCATGAGTCTTAAAAGAGACATAAAACAAATTACTACAATAAGCTGTTTTTCACATGTCAAAATAATTGACAATCAATGCCGCCTGGTTAGCAAATAAAAATAAATACTAACAAGGATTGATAAATAGATTTTTTATTATTTTCTTTCTTCTTTCTTCCTGTGAGTGTACATAATATGTACCTACAAGATTTTTTTTTTTTTTTTTGATAACAACCTACAAGACTCTTAAAAATAATGCTACATTATTGTAATTGTTGACAAGGTGAAAAGAATTTTGATCAATATTTCGAGTCAAAATGATTGGAAGTATAGACATCTAACTCACTCCATAAAAATATAAAGAAAAAAGAGAGGAAAATGACAGATTTAATACAAGTTTTAAATTTTTTTATTTAATTAGTATATTGGGATTTATTTTTCAAAATAATGCAATCAATTGTATATTTTAAGAGGGTTTGATGTTTCTCATGTTATAGGAGATAATTTTATTTCCTATACACATAAAAGTGTGTAAGGTCCGTGTGAAGAGAAGAGAGAAAAAAAAAATATAAGTCTCATATACTTTTATATGTATGTAGGAAATAAAATTATTTTCTACAATATAAGAGACATTAAACTCAGTTTAAGAAATATGCAATTATCCTTTTAGGAATAGAACTTGATACACCATTTATCAAAATGGGTAAAAGAAATTTATTTTCACCCTTGTCTTTTTTTTATATTACGTTTCCTTATTTAGTGAATATAAATACAAACGTTGTACAAAAAATTTGCTCCTAGTCGTGCACGCAACTGTGCCTAACTAATAGGTACACCCGTTGAGGCTTAAAAACAATTCCATTTTATTGCATTAATTTTTTTTTTTTTATATCCCATTTTCTTATATTATTATATTATTGATCAATCGCATAGGAGAGATATTTCCACACACCATTTTAGTGTGATCAAATACATTAAATTAGGAAAAGTTCCTCACGTGGTAATTTTAATATGATAAATTATATTAATTTAGGAAAATCCTTATGCCGATATTTTAATAAGATGAATTACTTTAGTTTAGGAAATATCCTCTCACGCGGTTATTTTAATATACGAATGATATTAATTTGGGAGAAATCCTCTTACGCGGTTATTTCAACAGAATGAATCATATTAGGTTAGAAGAAATCCTATCACACGTCATTATTACATGACACGTCATCGAAAGATCTTTGTCATTCATAATCTTTACTGATAAATTAATACTTAGTAATTAAATAATTTTTGATAGAATAAAGCCCCTGGTCCATAACAAAAAAAATAGAGTTCTTTTGCAAAAAAAAAAATAAAAATAATAGTCCCGAGATCTTTATAAAATTCAAAATGGAACCATTTGGTTGAAATCGTGATCCTCATAAATTCAAAAAAAAAAAAACTCACATCAGTTCTCAAAAGGACTAAAATTGATCCACTTTGAATTTCATTTGTTAGGGACCCGGGAGGAGCTTTATATATATATATATATATATATATATATATATATATATATATATATATATATATATATATATATATATTTTATCATCTAACATTTAACATGATCACAAAAAATTTCATACACACACAACATTTTGTGGGGTCCGCAACAAAAAAAATCTGACACGCAAAACGAATCTCTATAACATAACACAATCACTTTTCCTACAACATAATTCTTATAAAACTCATATATAAAGATATATATATATATATATATATGTGAAAAAAATGAAAATAAAGTGACTAGATAGTCCAGTGCACTATGTTCTCCCGCAAGAATATAGTGCAAAAATATTACAAAGGTGTTCTCCCGGGGGAACATAGTTATAATTTTACTATAATTGTGTTCTCGCGGAAGAACATAATGCACTGGACCGATTTTTACATCTAGTCATTATACAATCACTAAATCATATATATATATATATATATATATATATATATATATATTTTTTTACGTACTTATAAATGTAATTTATAATTACTTTACTTATATAATTTTTTTAGAGATAAATTGTCATTAAGTATAATAAGTGACTGAAATTTCATCATTAGGCATTTACGTTAAAATGAGACATTAAAGATAATAATTAGACATCAGTTAACACTGTGGATGGTTAATATGCTACCATATTAGTTTAGTGGCATGTGACAAACAAAGTGATCAGTGACTCATGTCTACCACATTTGAAGGACCCTAATATCTTGTTTATTTATATTATTAACTTGTGGGCAGTGACACATTTTTCCAACGTTAATTTTATTTGCATAGGACAACATAAATGTCTGTTGACTTCCGGTCCCTCTTTATATTGTTTTCACTTAAACTTAAACACACATTAGAGAGACTGTGTGAGTTGGATGAAAGTGAAACAATGACAACTTCAGGGTCAGAGCCTCAGAGTTCCACAGTGATTACTGTCAAAACCGTTTCTCAGGTGGAGGTTGAGTCTGTGAAATGCGACTCATGTGGTTTCACTGAGGAATGCACCCTTTCTTACATTTCACGGCTGCGTCAGAGATACCAAGGTAAGTGGCTCTGTGGGTTGTGTGCTGAGGCTGTGAAGGACGAGGTTGTGAGATCAGAGAAGCTTATCACCATTGAAGAAGCAATCGAACGTCATAGCAGTTTCTGCAAAGATTTCAGATCATCAACTCCTCTTAAGGAAACAGAACACCCCATCTTTGCTATGACTCGGATTCTTCGGAAAAACTTGGATTCTCCGAAGCCTCTCCGATCAAACTCAAGTGTGGATCTTCCAACGGTTGATGGGGTTTCTGCTCCTCCATCTCTTCCTCGATCAGAGAGTTGTTTCTCATCTATCTCTGGTTAAGGTCAATTTAGTTATTTTAGAGTTTTGCAATTGCAGGTAAAGCGTGGAACATAGCAACTCTTTGTCTCTCTGTGTGTGTGTGTGTTTTTTTTTCTGTGAATGTAACAGATTATAAAAGTTTATGACAAAGGGTCTCTAACATTGGTCTTTTTGTTTTCATTGATTGATGGATTTGTTCCAGATGCTCTCACAGGGTTAAGAATTTTGTGAGGCCAGCCTGGTACTGATGATGATGATGACTTCACTACTACATCTTCTTCTTCTTTTTTTAACCATGATCTTCAATGTATACAGAGCACATCTTGTTTACTGCTATGCAAATTCTAAAATTTAGTTCTTCTATTTTTTGTTTCAGCATTTAGAAGATGGAAAATAAAGAAGGGATTTGCATCTATCATGTCCAGAACAAAATTTACTACACATAAAACATTTTGTGGGCCGGCACTTTTGAAGCAAAAAAATCACGCAAAATGAATATATATAAGATTACATAATCACTTTTCTGTAAGATAACTCTTATAAAACCCAATAAAGAATATGCCAAAGTATAAAAAGTTCCTGAATACACACCAGCGGAATTCTGTTGCTGCCTTCTTGCTCATAGTTTTGCTATCTGTTTTTAGATAAATATATTTTACTTTTCTCTTTTTTGGTACGGTTTTTTTTTTTTTTTAAGGAAATCTGCTTTAAGGAAAAAAAGTTAAAACTTATCTAATTATTGAATCAGAACAAAAAGACAGCGCAAACTTGCCATTATGATGTCTGGCTTAAGGCTCAAAGCACACCTTAAAAGGAACTAATTTGCGACCATAGCTGTATGCGTAGAAGGAATATGACAAATTGACAATCTCAAAACTTTTAGAAACTAATAATTCCAGGTGTGCTTAGCTGTTTGTGTTAATTTTTATCATGGGTCATGTGTATCAGAAATGACATTATTTAAAAGATTTTTCTGAAAGAAGAAAAAAGAAATTAAGGAAAGTTGAATAATCGAGGCATTTGCATTTTGTAAGATATTGACACAAGACGAAAGTGCAGAGAAAGTTCCCTTAAGTAAAAAGCCATCGATTTTGTTGGAAAAGTTTAGTGTTTCCAGGCTCGTTAATGTACCAGCCAAAGTTTAAAACTTTTGTGGTGCTGGAGTGAAGCAGCAAGTAGCTCGTTTTCACATTTTGTACTTTTCGATGGTTCTAACTGAAGGCCTTGTGGTTTTCATGCCTGAGTGCAATGCTTGCATTACAAGACCATATAGGATATATGATCTTTAAATATAGTGTAATTAATGTGTCCTTTATAAGGTCTTGGGCACTCCCACTTTTGAGCTAGTTTTTGGGTGGTGTATCAAGGCCTTATAAAAGCCATATTAGTTACACATACAACCAATCTCTATATAGTATATATCTCAACACCCCCTCACAGCTGAGAGCCTGTTGCATCATCCACTTTTCAAGCCCAATGGCCTCTCCTTTCTATTGTGGACTTTCTTAGCACGAGTAGGCCGGACCGGTTGCATCATCCACTCTTCAAGCCCAATGAGCTCTCGTGTGAGGGGGCGTGTTGAGATATAAAACCTTATAAATGTGCAACTAATGTTGCCCATACAACGACTATGATACTACATATCTCAATAGTTTGCATTACAAGACCATGTAGGATATATGAACTTTAAAACTTTTACCATGATCCGCATGGAATGATTAGCCGTAACCGACCATGAGATTATTATCCGTATGCATCGAAACCAACAAAGAGAGACAGTGGGGACACTAGTTTAGACCCCCCAATCCATTCGGATTATTCTTAGTATTATATGTCCTTTTGTTTTTGTTTGCTTGTTTTTTGTTAGACTTGAGCTCATTCATTCGTAGACCCCAAAAATAAAAGAAAAAAATAAAATTATAGAGCTCTTTCACTCTACGTTTATTCCAAACAGCAAGGTTTACCACATAGATTTTCGAAATTTTTGGTTATGTGTTTTTGTTGGAGTGTATTATAAAAAATCATCTACACTTTTACTACATATAGTTCATTTAATAATTAGAGAGTCAATTACTCATAAAGTCAAGTATTGTAATTGTGGTGTCTTTAATATAATTTGTCAGCAAAGTTCGATACATTTTCGGCAGATCTTGGGAAATACATAAACAGCATGGTGATTATCATTTTAAAAGTACTTTTTGTAAACTGACTAGAGTCTAGAGCAAAAGAAAAGAGAATGTTAGAATCAAAGAAGCACTGAAATCAGTTTGCTATGGTGCTACATGGCATGCACCGTAGGCCTTTGCCAGATAATAATGGCACCGAGTTGCAAATAGTAACCTTCAAGTAAAACAGGACAAAAAAGAAAGCGATTTTTCCATGTGAAGCTTATCGGTATGTTAAACATTTCCTCACTGCTATTGCCACATTATAAATTAGCACCATTTCTCAATCATTAAACTAGTCAACTATTTTTTACTCAATGGAATCCATCATTTCATGGGTCACCGAAATAATTTCCATTATGCACTTTGTTTAAAAGGTAGTTTACCTAACCCCTCTTATAGTGCTCAAGAAATCAATCTGCTTCCTAGTCCTTGTTCAAGTCTACCTCAATGGAAAATGGCCAATTTGATCCCTTTTTTTAAGAGCTTTGCCGATTTCTTTACTCATTTTTCAACGAGTAACTTGGTTACTAAACAGGGACTAAACGTGCGAACCATCATGCGTTTTCTTTTACGTGATTTCTATGACCCCACATTGACCACAAGGATCTATAAACGTAAAAAGAGTCATCATTACAGAAAGGTGCAAAGCCCAAGAACTTCGTAACTCCTATAGATTGCTTACTTTGGGGCTGGTTTCTCTTATGATGGAGGTTAAAGCATGTGACTTGTTTAGGATGCAACATCACCATATCACACGAGTTTCTCCCTCCACCAATTTTGAGCAATTTTAATCATTATATGAATCCTCCATATGATCAGGGTGCATGACACGAGACATAAGTAAGGACCAAGAGTTTGACTTTTCAGTACCTTAATTTTCATTGTAAAATCAGCATCAATGCTAAATCTTCAGCGCACTAGTAGTGCTAGAGAATCCCATCAACCCACCTTTTTGTTTTTTCAAGAGTCCTTTCTGTATCCAGTGGTAAGAAACTTCAAAATAAGGTACCTTTCCAGTGTAGGCCATCATAATTTGTCTTTGAACAGCATATTAGGTCCAAATGAATGGAAAATTTTCAAGGAGAAACTAAGCTCTACGCACTTGTACGAAAAAGATTCTTCTAGATTTTTGCCGAACCTATCTCATTAGTATGTCGGGTTTTATTATATCGAATAGCAAGCAGCTGTCTAGTGCCCCCTCAAACAGCACAATGGCTATGCTAAAAATTGAAGCAACATTTCCAACATATTCAACAAGAACCTATTTGATAAGCATATTTAAATACAAACTTTATGATTGGGAAATAAGGTTTTTGCACCAAGTATCTCAGACATCAAAGCTGCAACTAGAGGTGCCTTCGTTTGTCTGTACTATATTCACCCCACCGCTATTCGTTACAAATCACTCGATTTACAAGGAAAATATAAATAGGATTAGAAAACCCTAAAGCAGCTAGCCTCTACGAGTTTGGAGGCGCTGTCCCCGGACCCCCGCCCGCTCACCTGGAAGCGGGACCCCATTTGTCTTTTTGTTGACTCTTACAACAAAAGCCCTCATCACCATGCGAAGTATAAGCTATACCCAACACATAATATTCATATTCATGGGCACATGCAATATACTATTTATACAACAAGAAACATCATTTTCAGAGGGTTTTGTTAGTATTTGAATGCCTAACCTTAACTCGCTAGTAGGGATATTGAGGATAGGAGTTGGACCACAAAAAAGAGACGGGGATGTCTATAAGCACTCGTCCAATCCATTTCAATATAGCTTTAGGTCTTCGTGTAAAAATTGAACTACTCAATCTTTGAGGTACAGAATTGTTGAAGGCAATTGCTTCTTCTAGAGTCTAAGAGGTAAAATCACAAAAGTTCAATCAGAAGCTAAACTCCAAAAGAAGTTTAGCTAATAAAAAAATAGATATCAATAACAGGCTACCTGAAATTCTATAACAAATAAAACTGGACCAATCAATCCTTCTTTTACTGTAGGAGCATCTGGAGAAATCTCAAATATTGTAGGTTGTACAAAATTTCATTCTGACTACTAATACAGATCCCCCCGTTAGGATCTTCCCTCCCTGATCATCAGAATATCTAGTAAACCATCTCTACACACATAATACTACCATCCATCATATTAGAGAAAAAGGAAATACTGCTAAACAATTAATATTAACACATTGGAAGGTTACATGACTTTTGTATAAAAAATAATCCAACCTTACAAAATTATGAACATTTAGGAAACAAAAGTTGGAACATATGTATTTTGAGAAATAAAGTAATAAAATGGATTGATTTTGTAAAAAAGACAAGGTTACACACCTTTTTTACTTAACTTGAAGATAGTGACAAGATACATGCCTGAGATTTTATAATTGAGATGACCTTTTGAAAGTTTTCCTCTAAAAAGCGGGTATGTTAGGGCCCCACTAAAGACCCTTTCTCCGGTGGGTCACCAATTTTGACTTGTTTGTATACTTCAATAACTTGGTCGACTACATTTGCGTAAATATTCTCATAAAGAAACTGCAGTATAAGAAAGCTAAATAGATGAATTGTATACCTTCAATAAATTCACATATATATGAATTATGAGATTCAATTTTTAAATTGGTTCATTACCAGTTTACGACAAGATGTGAAACGTTGACCAGCAGTACCTACAGCTGCAAACAAAATAGATCGAGCAGATAGATATCTGCATCATTCATCACTATTATTGCATTGTTATCATTTAACTCGAGCAAGCATTTGCCAAATCTTTCATTAACTGTTTCCTGGACCATTAATCTCACCTATATATAGTAGGGAATGCATTATTATCAACTCAATAGAATAAAATGTGATATTCAAATCATACAAAACCAATGAAACATTTACACAAAATATATGTCTCTACATAGTGTTTTTCCGTTCTTTTTCTTCTCTTGCAAGGGGAGATTGGGAATAGAGCAACATATATGATTACATAGTACATAAAATGCAGAGGTAGTTGCACAAGAAGAGGTCAAGTTTTAGGGCAT
Source organism: Gastrolobium villosum (assembly GCA_032173675.1). Lineage (NCBI taxonomy): Eukaryota > Viridiplantae > Streptophyta > Magnoliopsida > Fabales > Fabaceae > Gastrolobium > Gastrolobium villosum. The sequence continues at coordinate 57,731 of JAVKPL010014993.1, read as the reverse complement.
CATATATCAAATATACTCATAATAGGGGCTATAATAAATAAGGCTGGAACCACTATGCAAAAAATTTGAGACTCTTCATTTTACTTTGGGCAACTAAGCCGAGCATCATCCAGGTAACATATGTAACCCTAAACATAAGAGTGGAAATTTATATATCCCATTCAATTAGTTTAATTATATAACCAGGTTATAATATTATGTACCAGGACCAAGTACACAAAGAAAGTACCATTGAACTTTGACTACAGAAAACAGAACTCAAGTGTATACCTTGATGAAAACAGAAGCTTGCATTATTGGTATTAGTCTCAGCAGTACAAGAAATGATTGTAAATCAACAATACAGATAGAAAATGATATTGAAAATCACAAGTGAAACTATAAAAGAAAATGATAGAGTAGAGCAATTAGAGAGGCTCTACTCTCTCCCAAGTCCCATGGTCCAATTCAGATTTCTTATACCCTCACACACTTCACGTTTTCATCTTTACTCGGCCTAACCTCCTAGAATATTCTATTCTCCCTCCAAAAGTTAGTTATGTCACCTCATTAGTAGAACATAATCCAATACTACCCACCTTACATACACCTCAACGAGTATATTCCTATCAAACTTCCAGCAAATGAAACCTGGGAATTAGTGTCATTTGCTATTGCCTGACCTATTTCAGAACCTCCACAGAAAGAGGAGAATACTGCACCAAATAATTTGCTCCTCCCAGGAACTTCAGCAGCTAGCTTTGTCACAGCAATAGACCAATAGTTACCAATGGAGTTGTTGGAGCACCCTTCCTTCAATGCATGTAGTTAACAGATGAAGTCTTAAATTGAAGGGATAAGTGGATAACTGAATTTTCATCGAAACACCCCAGAGGAAGAGGCTCACAATATAGCACATCAAGTTTCAAATAAATTTGCATAGAGTTCAAGATAATTTGATCATCTTAATACTTTTCTGATAGACATGTTTTGGCCATGTAATATGATGAAAGTACTTCAGGGAATCACTTGACTAGTAGATTATGCTAACTTGTTTGTCTGTCAGTGCATAAGCGTATGTATCAGTGTATGCGTATTATATGGACCCATGTAAGGGGGAATAGAGGGAGATAGATCACCACTGAAATGAACATGCAGCAGTAGTGAAATATTATGAAGATAAATTAGAATTCAAGGATACTGCATTCGAGAGATACAAAATATACGGCTTTGTCTTGACAAACAAATTCAATCACACATGAAAACATAGCAAACAGATTGTGTAAGCCATGACATGTTAATAGATGAATCATGATCTGGCATATGTTTACTCAAAATCAGAGAGAGATTAGTAGACTTACCAAACAACACAGTTGCCACAGACTAAGCAATGCAGGCATTCCACCCTAAGGCACAATAGAAATGAACACTTTACTAATAATAATAATAACAAAAGCATCAGAAATTTTTTAGAGGATGAAAAGTAAATCGTATGATGCAGAACTACAGACAAATTATTGAAAATTTTATGGAATCAAAGTTATTTTCATTATTAGAGAGACGTCTATATAGACGCACAAATACAAGATTGATAAACAACTAAGCAACTAATAAATGAGGATAGAAACAAAAGCTGTTACATAATTCAAATATTATCTTATCTTTATTCCTAATATTCCCCCTCAAGCAAGTTGGATTATGGAGGTAATGAATGCCCAACTTGCAAACTAGAAGATAAAAAAATTGAATCCAAAAAAAAACAGATAAAGAAATTTCTTGCTCGATGTTTTATTAAAAAAAATGCCCACGAAACATTGCTAAAAAAACAACTCAAGAATGTTGGAGACATAATGTTGTTGGAAAATTAACTCATCAAAATGGCTGGAATAACCATCAACCTAAAGAGTTGTTTTAAATATTACAGATCAAACACAAAGGCTTTGTTGGAATAAAATCAGCAGGTATAGTGGTGTTAATTCTTGACTCGACACACTGACAAGACATGAACACGTTACCAAAATTTGTATTCGAGTTGACCCACATTTAAATTTGTGTCGTGTTCGTGTTGACAAAATATGACACTTTTAAATTCGAATTAGTATGGTTCATGTGTCAACACATAAACATGTATTTGACCCGTGTTTTTTTAACTATTTATCTTTTTAACCAATTCGTGTTTGTCTGTCATATCAACCTATACAAAAAGATGAGTCATGTTGGTGTCAAGAACTCATAAATTTCAATTTGCGTGTTATCCATGTCATGTCATATCAACTGCAGAATTTGCAAGTAGTTTCTGTGTTGAAAGTTTTGACACGAATAAAAATTCATATCGTGTTTATGTTTATATATTTGTATCATGTTAAATTTGTGTCGTGTCAATCCGAATTGACACCCTAGTAAATAACCCCTAAGTAGATACCTTGTTCGCTAGAATAAACATTAGTGGCAATATCTTTCGTTGGAATAACCATCAACGGCATTATCTTGGCAAGCAAATATATGCAGCAAGAATTAAAATTTCTCCTCCAAATTCATTTGGAAGCTTATAAAGTAGGCAATGAACAAATGGGCTTTGTTGAAAAATTAAACAAAATTAAAGGGATTGCTGAAAACAAATGGGATATTAGGAGATGGGAAATGGTGACGCAGAGCTCCCAACATTAGGCAACTTCATAGTGGAAAAGTCACAGGATGAAACTGCTATGATACATCAAAGATGATTACGAGGTTACAGGTTTGATTCTCCTGGGGAATTAAGTCAGCAAAGTAAAACCAAAAAATATACCCATGCAATGTCAAGTTTCAGGCTCAAAGAATTCTTGCATATGAGGGTCTATCATGGAAATATAATATAAAAATTATAAATAGAACTTTTATTAAATTTTTGGGTTGAAATAATTATTACCACAAATATAATGAAAAAACTTCATGGAAACATTAGCATGTACCCATATGCTCGAAGTGGGCACTATAATTGACACCGCACTAGTAGTATATTTTCAATCAAAAGATTCAAAGTTGCCAATCCTTGCTAACTTAATTTTGCATAATATGAAGAGCACCTGACAAGAAGTGAAAATATATTAGAGGATGGAATTTATTGAAAAGGACAAAGACATGCGAGCCAAACCTGGTAATGAATTGTCTAATACACAAGCTTAATGAATTTAGGCAAAATGTAGAATTTAAGGTTAAATTAAAATTTTGGTTGTTGATGTTGATAGTTTTCATTCATTTTCAATTTAGTCCCTATAGTTTTTTGTTTTCAACTTAGTCCTTGCACTTACAAACGATTTCAAAAAAGTCCTCGCCGTTATAAAATTAAAACCATATAGAGGTGTGCATGGCGCGTTATAGCATTCTCCAGAACCTGTAGAGGCCACGGCTCGATGAAGAGTAAAATCTGATGAGAATGATTTCTGTTATATGAACTAAAAGCTATCTCAAAATTTATGATGATGAGAGAATATATTATAATAAAATTAAAAAAGGAAAAATCATTTCTACAATCATCAGGAGATAAAGTTGTTGAGCTCAAAACATCATCTTAGATGTATGTGTAAAAAATTATAATTAAAGACTAATATAAACCTAAAATGTATTATAATGTAAAAGCCTTTATTTATATATGAAGACTAAGATGTTGATTTATATATGAATCACTGAACTTATTTAACATGATGTCAACTATGGAGAAATCATTTACCCAATTAAAAAATCGCCTTTTATTTATATATGAAGACTAAGATGTTGATTTAAATATGAATCACTGAGATTTTGCTATTTGAACTTATTTAACATGATGTCAACGACTCCCTAATCTGAACTATGAATACTGGGCTCCGAAAATTCACAAAAGAGTGGGACACGTCATCAATTTGGGAAAGTGAGGTAAGTTGCTGATATTTGACATGTCTGTTTCGTGGAGGGCCCATTCCCATTCTCTCGCCTCCTCTAGGTCTGGGCCTTCATACTTTAAAATTCAAATTTATAATAACCGTTCCCTTGAATTTCTCTCTTCTACTGTACTTATTTAGGAAATAAAGAAAAATAAAAATTATCATGAAAAAATTATACTTATTTTTTTTTCTTACTATCAACTCTTAATCATTGATTTCCGACAATCTAACAGTTATAATTTATTAAAAATTAATAATTAATTAATAAGTATGACCCAATAAATTACAATCGTTAGATTGACGAAAATCAACGGTTAAGATTTGGTAGTAATAGATAATAAGAAAAAGAGGTAATAAGTATAACATTCTCATTTTTATCTCCGTATTGAACAAATTCAAAAGGATAGAAATGATTAAATTAAAAAAATAACTATTACGATATTTTTTGAAAGAAAATATGTTTCTCATGTTACATCGACTATTTTATCTTATGCAACACACAAAATATTTTTTTCTTTCTTGTCTTTAGTGGGTTTTATCCTTTTTTTTTTACGTGTTATATGAAATAATTTGTCTCATGTAAAATTGTCTTATACAACATAAAAAACATAATTTCCTTTTTTTAAAATCATGAGAGTATTGTGCAAGGGAGGGGATTTAATTAAAGAACATGGTAGATGGATGGTTGCTAATGGTGAGTAGTCCATAAATGAGGAAGGTGATTCTCCTCAGGAAGTAGGTGGTAGTATTAATCTAAAGGTTTGTTGTTTGTTAGATGTGTTTAATAGAATCTACAATGTGTATAAAATCCACCTACACATCTAGTTTTGTAGACACTCATCTGGTGGACAAATGAGCAAGATCAATTATTTTGGCCTTACATATAATTCGAATCATATTCAATAAAATTATATTAGGTATCATGTACCAAAAATATTGTGCAATAACGCCCAACCTATAAAGGATAATACGTTCAAGAAAAAAAATCAACCAACCCCCACTTATCCTATTTGCCTGCAGGAAATTGAGACAGTTGAGCATGCATTTATTCTTTTTTTTCAGGTTAGTTTGGATCCCGAATTTAGTGTACGCCTATAATGGAAAATGTATTTAGATTCGAATTGTAGCTTTAGAAAAGAATTCTAGCTTTTAAGCATAACCCATATTATTTTGGTAAAACAGCTCTCTTTCTGTTGCACAATGTGGGCAATTAGGAGCAAGCAATGTTTCAAGAAAAAGGCCTCAATTCTTTATTTACTATCAAATAAGCTATCCTGAAGTATTTTGCTATGGCTAGGATATTTACCAAGAACAAGAAACATATGCAATAATGAAGGAGGTACCTGGGAGTTCTTGAAGATACTAATTAATGTTCTTCGGAAATCGACAGTGGATCGTCCTTGCAAAATCACAGTGCACGACAAACAGAGACAAACGATTGAGTACAAACATGATTGAGTACAAACATGCTTGTTGGGGGAAAAACATTAATAGTGGATGAACATCTGAAAAGTCACTGCCACGAAATCTAAGAACACAGGAGCAAAATCAAATTGCAACACCCTCAGAAATCGGGAGAGGAAAACTCAGCTATATCAGCAATTCACTTTGCCAAGAACAGGCACCGTTTGAGATCATGACGGCCAAACTCGTAGGAGGATCAAGAATCTATTGAGAGGAAGTTTACTTAGACATTAATATGTCACATGACTCAATTAATACATTTTTTTATGGGTTTTACGAGAGTATGTTATAGGAAGAGTGATTCTGTAATATTATATAGATTCGTTTTGCGTGTCGGAGTTTATTTTTGCTGTGGGTCCCAAAAAAATGTTGTGTGTAGGAAATTTTTTATGATCATGTTAAATTACAGATGATAAACCTTTTTTTATACAATCGTAACAATGAAGTCTAAACCTATAATTTCATGTAATGGTTTAATGTTTTTTATATTATAGAAAATAAATTTATCTTTTATACACACATAAAAGTGTGTGTGGACCATATAAGTCAATGTGAGAAGAAAGGAGAGAAAAAGAAAATATGGGCACCACATATTTTTATGTGCGCAGAAAATAAAAATTATCTCCTATAACATGAGAAACATTAAACCCTTCATATAAATTAGGCTAAAATATAAGTCACCCCCTTGAACTTTGATCATGTTTCAAATTACCTTATTTATTTTATTTTTTTATAAACAATATTACCTTGTATTTTTAATTGTTTCAATTAACCCATGTACTTTATAATTGTTTCAAATCAACAATTAACCTCCTCACATGCCCTAAGCCCCAAATCTCAAACAAAAAAAATTCTCTCTTTTCTTATACGTTCTCTCATCTCTTATTATAATAGTTTGGGATGATTTCGAGTTGGATCGGAGAAAATTAATCTGTCTCTTTTCTTCTATGTTCTCCCAAGATTTCTCTTAAAAAATATTAAAATCTTCTACGAAAGGAAACAATCATCGCTGGAAACTTTGTGAATAAATAATCAAGAGATAAAGTAAAGAGAGAAGGAAAGATCATCCCAAATCTTAGAAGAAAAGATCACCGCTGAAAACTTTGTGAATAAATAATAACAAGATCATCTCATCCCAAACTTTGTGAAGATTCTTCTGTTGGGTTTTTGCTCTTTTCACTAAAGCCCAATAGGGCAAGAGTGTAAGAAGAGCCCAAGAAACCAAAAAGCTCATTCAGTTTAGGGTTAGGGTTTCTTGGGACCCATATATATTCTATGCTTTAGTCTTCAGTCTCCTCTAGGATTTCCACTTGGTGGTTGCAGAGGACTGATGGATGGTCATCTCCCTGAAAGTGAGAGAGTGCCCACACACTTCTCGTTCCCCTTGAGTCATAGTCTGGAAGGTGTAACAGCCCGTGGTAACCCGGATTGTTAACACACTATCGTATTAAGCCACGCTTAATTAAAATGCGGAATAACTTTTTCTTTAATTCAATTATGACGTCATTAACTTAACCAACTTGATTACTTAATCATTTTCATAAAAATACTGCCTGTATGTAAATTGCAAGACAACTAACTGAATACCTCGTACATAAATATAAGGTGAGTATCTAAAGCCACAGGTCTACACAAGTAGCCTGGGTCAAAATCCTGATACTTTAATTACAACATTAAATTCAAAGACAATAGTCAAACCATGTGGCATGGACAAACCCCATGCTCACCAAATAAGGCAACAATGTCCAATAACAGTCATAACATAAACTCAGCAGAAAACATAAACAACAGTCGGAAAACATAACAGCAGTCAGCATATCATCAATCAGCTCAGCTCTGGCCTCCTGCCACCTGAGCCCTCAACATTACCTGATCCTGAAATAAGCGTCCCCAAACGTGGGGTGAGATCTCTAACAAGAAATCTTAGTAAGACAAGGGGTCCTCAAGGAGTCTCCACCCCAAGCTCACTTACATGTGTAATATAAGTTCTAAAACAGTATTACAGTATAAGTTCCAAAATCATGCGATGCAGCAATTAATCATGCCATGTGTGTTTATCAAATCTACTGGCCAGAGAAATGTAGGAATACGTCTATGCCTACATGAGTACATGGATACTACCTGCACCTCACCCACAGCTTCTCCATCTTGTATGTACTACATACTCAGGATTGCCGTCTAGGTGGACACCACATGCATCTCATAAAAGCTCATTGCATATAAATAGCTCAACAGCATTTCCAAAATAGTAAAGCATGTAACACAGCATGCATAAACCCATCCCCATGGGACATGGTGGAACATCAAATGGCTAAACCGAGGACACGAAAGCTTACCTTGCAAGCTAGCTATCCAAGCCAAGAGTCCAACCACTCACAAGTCCACAAACAACAGTATCACAATCTGATATGGACCAATAATACATCAATATTAATGTACAACAAGCATACAACTTAAAGACTACGCCTTTCCTTTACGTTTTACGTCTTAAGGCTTCCATCAAAGCCATAAGCCCTTAATCACATGATTCTGACTTAGTTCATTTATTACAGAAGTTCAACTTCCTTAAACTAGGGTCCACACACACCCAATAGCTTAATGTTCATACAGTAAAGCTACTGTCTGCGCAGAACCCAGGATATCCGGATATCAGAAGGGGTATATCCGGATATGCCATATCCGAATATCACACTGGACATATCCGGATATGTCATATCCGGATACCCAGATCCCATATCCGGATATCAATATCCGGATACCATATCCGGATACTGATATCCGGATATCTGTTCGACAAATATCCGGATATCTCACGACAGAATGCAGTTTCTGCATTTCGTGAAAATATCCATCCAAGGTTCCATTTTTAATACTTCAAAACGTTAAAGCATGCATTTTTATACCCTCTTAGGTTAATCTTTCAGTTGGTTACTCACTAAACCCAAATACATGCAAAGATGACACCTTTAACCCATCAAAACACATGATCAAGTGAAGGCAACTCACCAAAGGTTCAAAACAGAGGCAAAGGCTGCTCTTGGAGCTCACCACCAACTCCAAAGGTTCAGACTTCAAGGGTGCACGAAAATGACACACAAGCAAGGACTTTTCTTCACAAAGAAAGCTCCTTGAAGCCTCCCAAACCAAGAACCACACCTCACCACCACCAACCCAACAAGACAGCCCTCACAACCCTCCCAAGCAGAACCTCACCACTCAGAAAATGCACACCAAGCACTCTCCAATGCCCACACTCAAGTGTTTACTTGATCAAGAAGGGAAACAATGATCAAAGGAGGTGACTTTGGTGAGAAAAGAGGAAGAAATGAAGAACAAGGGGGCTGGTCACAATGGCTGCAGAAAACTCACGTAAGAGTTGTGTATGGCCTAGGGTTTAGTGCCATAATGTGTCTATTTATAGGCACAAGGTACTAATCGCGCAGTATTAGCCTTAATCGCAAAGTAAAAGATCTTGATCTCAAACTTCGGATTCTAGACCTACGCATTTTTATAAGATTTGTCATATTTTTATTTTATTTTTCGGAGCACCTTTCCGGTACGCGCTTTTCCATAGCCAGTATCAGTTCTGGCATCAGATTACGTCATTTTGACTTGAAACTTGTTTTACAAGTCCTACATAATATTCTAGTAATTATCATGCATTCGTTATAATTTTCCGGTACGCATTTATACCGAGTAGCAGAACCGGTATCTGCGCTTTTCTTCCGAAAAGCGACTTTCAGCATTTTTACCCATTCATTATAATTATTTGAGCCCAATAATAATTATTAAGGTCAATTATGGAATTATTTCTTAATTATCATAATTAATTCACTAATTACCTTAATTAACGGTGCGGGTTCTTACAGAAGGTCTGCCACAGTCCAGCATCAAGGGATTTGTTCGTGCTGCGGCGCTGAGGTGAGCAGTTCGTGAAGAGGAATCACATAAGGGAAGATTCTACACGAGATCTGTGCACCAAGAGGTAATCGTGAAACGAGGATGATTCGGTAAGCATACCAATGTACTAGGTCCTAAATCGCTTCCGCATAAATCCAATAGTTCCTACATCTTCTATGTTAATCTTCTCTTATCCAAATCGAAATCATCCCAAACTACTGAGGAAAGATCCAAAGAAAATTGTAATAAGAGATGAGAGAACGTACAAGAAAAGAGAAAAGAAAATTTTTGAGATTTAAGAGCTTAGGACATGTGAAAGAGGTTTAACAGAGTTTGTACAACTCTTAACAAATTTTTTAACTTAAAACAATTATAAAGTAGGGGGTTAATTGAAACAATTAAAAATACATGGAGTAATTTAAAACATGATCAAAGTTCAAGGGGTAACTTAAATTTTAGCCTATAAATTATCTAAATATCTTACTTTTCTCCCACTTTTAATGGGTTGTAATTGTTTCAGACCCGTTCACAGTTTCAGCTTATTGGATTAATCTCTAAGGCTCATATAAAGTATTACAATCTATAAAGAATCATTTTATGGTATAAGAGTTTCAGTGATCATAAGTTATAAGTTCGATCATAACCGTCTTTCACTTGTCAAATTAAGTAAGTCTTGAGATTTTGAATTAAAATGATTTTTTATACAATCTCATCAAAGAAGAATTAAATCCCGATGCACATGGATCTCGTGAGGATACTTGCCTCATATTTAGTATAGCTCACAAGGACAAATATGGTTACGACTCTCCCTTTCATTGATACCTACTACTTTGTTGTTACTTTGCTAAAGTATGGTCTTAAGAGCCATAATGTTCAACACTTCCTCTTAATTCGTAGCCTTTCCCAAAACTCATATGCGGTGACTTTTTTATTGAGCTGAGGTCTATATTTCTACCTCAGTATTATAGGGAACAAATCTATTACCAACACCCAAACACAATTTTATATATAGGTTTTATTTCTCTTATGTAATATAAGATAAAATTTCTCTCTTACTCTCATTTCAATTTTTGTATTTTTTTAAAGTAAAGTGGGTCCCACCATTTGTTCTATATGTAAAAAACATGAGTTTTTTTATGTGACATAAGAGAAATAAAGCTCTTTTATAATACAATTTTTTTACTATAATAAAACATTAAATCAAACTTTTGATAATTTATTCTTTTACTCATATATACTTATTCTTAAACAATATGAAAACTCAAAATGAAATAAAATACTTAAATAAGAATATTTAAGTTATAATTATAATTTAAACTAATATATATTTTACAGACAATTAATTTATCTGTGTTGATTAATAATAAAAAAGGTTGATTTTGAAATTAGATAGACATATAGAATTATATAAAAAAATATAATAAAAAATATATTATAACAAGCATGTAACTATGATTTAGTAGCTAATGTATATATTTCTCATTAAAATAAATGTTTGAACTCCACTTTTGAAATTGTCTTCAAATCTTTTTATATTAAATTATAAGATCCGATTTAACCTATAAAACTGGTATCGATTTAACATTCGTTCAACCAAATTCAAAAGCTGATTTACCGTTTTCAAACCCACCGCCCAAATACACGTTAAACAATTTTTAACATTTATGAAACTTGATTTATATTAACATACTATTTACAAAGTACTATTGATACTGACTTGTGCTGTGAAGTGAGAGGCTTCAATTAAGATCTTCCTACATATAAAGACAACGATATTATCTCTCTAGAAATATCATTTAATGCGCCAAATAGAATGTTATAAATATTCTGCTCATATATGGAAAGCTAATCTCTACCATTACTAACTTGCCCAACTACCACTACACAAGTAACGTCGTATTAATTGTTTCTACAATTGAGTAAACTACAATAACATGAATATCTTCAATATAGCAAATGGGATTTATTTTAGAGGAAAATTCAGAAATCTATCTATATGTGGTTTACTCTTTCATCATTTACACTTTTATGTTTTTTTTTTCTTTTCCTTATCAATTAACACTGTAATTTTTTTCTATTCTAATCCACCTTTAATATCGTCAATAATTTAATTAAGGATTTTATTAGTGTTATGTAACATAATGTAAGTGTTGTTTCCAACTCTCACATCAAAAGGGAGAGAGAAAGTGGAATGAAGAAATAGAAAGAAAAACATGTGGACCCCATCTTTTTAATGTGTATAGAAAAGTGAAGTTATATTCAGTGGCGGAGCCACGTATAATGTGGGTGGGGTCTTGACCCCAGCTGAAATTTTATAATTAGCCACGTTCTAAATGTGGCTAATTAACTGTGACAAATAATCTTTCATGTTTTAATATTTGGCACTAGCTAAATTTTCTTTGGCTCTACCTAAATTGAGAGGCTGGCTCCGCCATTGGTTATATTATGTTAAATGATAAACATAAAACCCTTTAATTAATTTGTCCCTTTTACCCTTATTTTATGTTTGGAGTTTTATTTATCAGTCTTCACAGATTCAATGTAGCATAAGGATGGTTTCTTCCCTTGATATCCTTGAATACAAATTCAAGCATTCAATCAATGTTTGAAGTGATTCCATTAAGAAATGGAAATCATAAACAGATTTTGTTGAATCACAAATCCTGTTAACTACTTCCAATGAGCTGCCAACATGCCCCAAGATAAGATAACAGGTGATTATCAATCACTCGGAATGCAATTGAATACAGAGAAATAGAGTTTGGTATAAATGTGTTGAAACTGTGGATTGCAAATGAGATTTAAACATATTGGTCAAACACAAAAAAAAAAAAAAAAAAAAAAACATATTGCAGGTATTCAGAAGGATGGGTATTATGTGGAGCCAACTTTACTCACATCTGATCTGATGTCTATGTAGAAAATTGATATTTTATCAAAACGTGTATGAAATGGATATAGCAATATAGCATGAAGCAATAATTCATCTGCTTCTTTTCATGAAAGACTACAATAAACACATATCTTTAAAGATCAAACTTTATTGAAGGTTTTTTTAAAAAAAAACTTTTTACACAAAACTTTATCAGATATATATATATATATATATATATATATATATATATATATATATATATATATATATATATATATATATATCACAAAATATTGTGAATAACTGAATATTAGGCTCACAAATTAAAACAACAGGAATGTTATAGACTTATAATAGTTTTGTAATCCCCTTTTGATCTTGATAAATATTATATAAATTCAAGGCTCAAATCAAAAGTCTTCATAATGAAACAAAGCTTTAGGCCACAAAGGCTTCTATCTCATCTTTATCCCCAAGCTCATGACAGCCATCAAGCTGCATAATATTAAAGACTCTATGACAGCAAGCTGAACAATATTAATGGCTTTATCTCATCAAACTTCTCAACATTAAACATGGCAGCTCTATTACTTTGCCTCCAAGACAAAGCAAACTTGATCACTAAGTAACATCTCTCCACTATAAATACATGTATCAACACCAAGGTACATCATCTTCTTCTACATAATAAAACCTGCTTGAACCATAACTGACTTGAGTGTCGGAGTATCTTGCAGGTACACCCTCCATCTCGTTCCATTGAAGACCTATGGGATAAAGCAGCCCAACTACAAGATGTTCTGACACAAGACGGTTCCTGGCTGTGTAGAGGAAGATTACATGATCGACCCAGTTGTAAAAACATGTTCTAATCACCTTTGAACTAAGTAAGACCAACAGCTAAGCGTCCGGATGATGCTCTTCACAAGAAAGGCTCGCCACTCTCTAAATTCATACTCAATTACTGAAATTCTTTGAAAATAGATTAACCTAGTGGTGCAGTTACAACTTCGTTCTTACTCAATGCACATTAATAGGGGTAAAATGGGAAAATTAATTAAATTATTAATAGTGTTAAAGGTAGACTTGGATAAAAAAAATCATAAGGGGGCAATTGATAAGAAAAAAAGCATAGAAGTGTAAATGATAAAAGAATAAAGCACAAGAACATTTATGAACTTTTCCCTTTATTTTTAAAAAAATGATACTTTGTAGGTCCCTCCTCTTAAGATCAAACTCAAAGTAATTAGAAGGTTGGTGCTGGATGTAGAGGCTGCTACTTTGGCTTGGGGAGTCTCCACTCAAGAAATAGTTATAGCCAACTTAACATATCTTGGCAATTCCCCAAAGAAGGTTATATGAAGATTAATATTAACGGAGCAGCGCGTGCTAACCCTGTCATGGCTGCTTGCGGGGGGTGTTACAAAATCCTCAAAGCAACTAATTGAGAGGCTTTGCTTACAGGATGGGCTATTGCTTTGGAGGTGGCGCATAACGCAAGTTATAGGAAAGTCATATTGGAAAGTGATTCATTACTAGTAATCACTGGGCTCACCAAAGGTGGTGTAGCAGTCCGTGAGGTTCACATGCTATCTCATATACGGATATGAATTTGTAAAGAGTGGGAGGTTCGTCTTCAACATACACTCAAAGAAGGTAACATGTGTGCTGACTGGATGACCAATTATTTGTTAAACTCAACGGATCAGGCTGACCAGATATATTTTAAGGATCACCCAATTGGAATTTATCTTTTGTTCATGGCAAATCTTGCGTCTGTAGGGAGAGAACGTATTGTGCCTCTCCCATATTAGGTTCTTATGTTTATGTTTTGTCTTTTCTTTGTTTGGACTTAATGTCCTTTTGCTTACCCAAAAAAACAATTATGCTCAAGCGAAAATGAGATTTTTTTTTTAACTCAAAAAAATTGTGGCAAGGTGTGCAACCACTCTAGGGCTCGTGTTGTTAACAATATTTACTCATCCCTAGGTGGGCGACTTCAAGTATCGAATATTTCCCATTTCATTGGCAGGGGTTCATCCTCGGACCTAGCCAACCGCCGCTAGGCCATCCCATGTTGGATAAAGGAAAAAGAGATTTAAATTAACTCGTGCTAAGTATGCGTGTACTTCTAAGAAGCTTAAAGTTCGTTAAAGTGTTCAAAAAGAGTTTTAACGTTTCTTATATTGTAGGAAATAAATTTTATCTCCTACATACGTACAAATATGTTTAATCCACGTGAAGAGACTAGAGAGATAGAAAAAACACGAATCTTATACACTTTTATATGTGTGTATGAAATAAATTGATCTCCTATAATATTAGAAATAATAAACCCAAAATTTTATTGTGAAATTTGAATTCATATATTCTCCTTTGGCTGTCTTATAATTTTATCAATAGAATTGTCTCAAAAGGAGTTATGTACAAAAGTTATTTTTGTTTATTTAAAAAAAGTTACAAATACACTTACATATTTTTATTTTTATTTTTTATACACTTACATAATTATTATCTTATATTTGAATATTTTTTATCATATAATTAAAACTAATTTTGCTTCATTTTCTACCCACATATGATATTTTTTTCACATACCCCAAGCATGAGACGAGAAATCTAGGAAAAGTGCAACAAACATTTCTGTTAAAACTGTCCATTAACCTTATATTAGTCGATGACCCAAGTACTTTTTTTTATGCAGATGATGACCCTGGAACTCATGATAAGGACACTTATTGGATGTCATTTACTTTTTCCAAGTGTTCAAAGACGTCACATACCAAATCTGCACAAGAATAACATTTATTCTTAAAGTCGAAGGCTATTATTTACAATAACTGAATGTAAGATGAGTATTATTTTTCAAATTATCTCATGTAACACATAAAAAATGGATGGGACCCACTAAAAGAAAGAGAAAAAATAAATAAATGGATTCCACCCATTTATTTGTGTGTTATGAGATAATTTATCTCATGCAACCTAAGAAAAATAAAATCCACGTAAGAGACAACACTAAATCGGACAGAGAAGAAAAGCATGAAAGAAATATCTGATCAAATTTCATTAGACTCTCTATCAAGGAATTTATACTTTCGTAATCGTAATAGGCTCTTATTGAAAAGCAAAACAATATTTATTTATTTTTCGGGAAAAAAAAGGAATGGTTTTTAAACATTTTTTTTTTTCTGAGTGAAAGGTTATATAGAAAGGAGTTGATGGTTGGCGTTTGCTTTAGATTTGTGTATTCTCAAAATCAGGGCAAATTCGTCGTGTGGTCGATCAGGGGCATCCAAAACATAATAGTTTCTCTTTCCTACGCAGCGGTCACGTGCGGTCTGAGGTATTCCCATCGTGCTTTTCGCTTGCTCTCTGCAACACCAGGCCACACTGCTCAGTGCTCGCTGCTGCACCACCACCACAAAGAAAACAAAATTAAATAGAAAAAAAAATCATTACCTAAGAGCTCTATAAACTAGACCTCAAATCTCAATCAATGTTTCAATCAAAAACCCCTCAACTTTGCTAAATGAGTTCGTACAGACACTTACAGTTGCAGGCTTTCTCTCAGCCGTCTTTACTATTTATAATTAATACCCTTTACCATTATTATTATCATGCACAAAATAGGTGCATATATCATCCCCTCTACTCTCAGAAAAAAAATAAAAAATAACATCATATTCTCAGTCCCACTCTTCATCCCATTTTTCACTAATATTTCCACTCGTGCCTTCTTCTGTCCTCAATAATAATGACTCTCTTTCTACCCTCATTATTACTACTCTTCTTTCTTGTTTTTCAGTTACTTTTCCCTTTCCTTTCAAGTTCAACCCTTTACACTCAAACTCAACTCTCTTCAACTTCAAGTTTCAATTTTTATTTATTTTCTGCTTCTGGGTCTTTTCTTAATTATCCCTTGTCAGAGACCCTATTTACTGCTCCTGCCACAGTCTTTTCGTATGGTATTCACACCTAACCTCATTTGCCGCTTCTTCTTTGTCACTTACCATTACTGTTACTTGTGCCCCTTTCCTTAGTCCCTTACCTGCATCAACAAGGACTACTGCTATTACTGCCTGCTACTCCTGCCATTTCTTGTTCTGTCTATTTCACCTTTGTGGCCTCTCTCTCTTCCCCTTCCTTCACTTTGCTCAAACTTTCAATGGCCACTCCCATGGTGCGCTCTTCTTCTGTTCCTTCCCTTCCTCCACCGTCACCGAAGTCACCGCCGGAGTACCCAGATTTGTTTGGCAAGCGCCGTGAAATGGCCAGAGTTCAGATGCTTGAGAGAGAGAGAACTTTTCTTGAGGTGGGTTTCAACTTCTAAACTCGTTTCTCTCTTTGTTGTACTTTCTAATTTTGTCACATACCATTTTGTAACCTCAAAACTTTCAGTCTTTGAATGTTGTTTAAGTTTCAAAATATAAGGAATGTTGTCAGACTTCCATGTCTTTTGTAACGATCCTAGACAGCAAATTGGAAAATTGCTTGATGAAAGAAAGGAATTTTCATGATCATTACTGAACTTTGAGCATGAAAGAGAGTAATAAGTACTCTGTTCATTCGTGATCTCTGCCAGGGTTCATGAGTAGATAGGCTTTCAAATTATAATAGCTTGCATCTATTGCATTTTTTCAATTTAGTGAGAAGGTTTTGAAACTTTAAACCAGTTCATGACCTCTTCCAATAATCTTCTGCTTTCAGAGGTTTGCTAACAGTTTGATCAATAATTTACAAAATTAACCCCAACTATTTACTAAGCCTAAAAAGTAAATTTGGTCTTTTTATTCTTAGAATCTTTTATCTGTGGATTCTGAGTGATGCAGTCACTGTCTTGTTTAAAAACAATAATAAAGGATGACATTGCTGGTTTTCTGATATTTAACATGGCACCATGATGCTACTGTCAAACTTGCCAAGTTGAATTAAGTTTGTGCACTATCTTTCCTGCATCTTTTGGTGTTAAAATCGAATTTACTGACAATTTTGCATTTAGCAGGAAGAATTAAAATCTGTTGAAGGCCTTCAACCAGCTTCAAGATGCTGCAAAGAGTATGTTTATTTGCAGTCTTGCTTGTATGCCATTTAGATTGTGAAACTATGAAATGTGAATTATTGCTAGCCAAATTGATTTCTCTGAATGACTGCAATAATGTTATTACAGGATTGCTGATTATGTGATGGCAAACCCAGATCCTCTGATACCTTCGTAAGAAATGTTCTCATCAATCATACTTTGTTTGTTTAAAAGAGATCATTATTCTTATGCCTCTCTATTTCAAGCAGAAACAAGAAGAACCGCCGGTCATGTGGCTTCTGGAAGTGGCTCTGGTACTGCTTGTTTATCTTGTTACTTTGTGTGTAGATACCAACTGTTGAGTAGTGACTCAATTGGAGGTTTATAAAGTGTATTATTAGTAGGATGTACCTAAAACTCATTAGATGCACACACAAACATATATGAAAAATTGGTTGCAATGCTAATAGATGAAACATGTTTAATACAAATGAAATCATATTATGGCTCAAATGACAGCTTTCTCTTCTTATTTTTTCATATCTATCTGATGCAAATGCAATACTATGTAGTCTGTTTTCCACACTTGTCATTTTTTAACATCATACAAGCATGGTGGCATGTTGATAAGCTGTATCTGAGATAAACCAGAGTTATATAACAAGACAATGATTGATAAGCTGGTTGAAAATCATTTATTGAAGCAACGACGACTTCTATCATAGCAAGCCTTATTTAATAATTATCATGAATAATATGAGTAACTTTTATGTGCAGTGGCATGCCATGTTTTAACCTCTCTTGGATCTGCTGCTGCTGCTGTTGCGGTGGGTTATCTGTACATCCAAAGTTATCAAGCATTTGTTGTGACTGCAAACCCTGCAATTGCAGTTGCAGTTGTCTTCCATCCATCAATTGCTCCTTACCAAAGTGGCGCTGTTGTTGCTCTTATCCCAAATCACATTGCTGTAAAGAGAGTTGTGGTTTTGGAAATTGTTGTACTTTTCCTAGTAGTTGCAATTTTCGCTGTCCACCCTGCCCCTCTTGCTGCAGTTGCAAATGCACTTGCACTTGCTCTTGCCCAACCTGTCCAAAGGTAAGTTCATGTTGCTGTTGTACAGAGTCCTGTTGGAATCCTGGTTCTTTATGTTGCTAGTATATTCTTTCCAAAAGAAAAAAAAAATTCTGAATGAAGCTCTTGTCTTGAAAATTGCATTTATAATAGCTAGCGTATAAATTTTGGAAATATAAAGGTTGATTTATATATGTTAGTTATATTTTGTACCATATGGATACTTGAAGCAAATGTAATAGTTTGGCTTGTAATTGTGGGTCAGATAAATTCGATCCTTTGCGGTTCACAATCTCCAAAATTGCAAGTGAAATGATGAAAAAGATGCAATAGTAGAAAATGGCCATTGAGAGTACCATTCCATGCTTTGATCTGCTTATTCATTTGTTCCATTTTTTATTTTTTATTTTTTTGGTGCAACATTTGTTCCATTTTTGAGTGTAGAAGAGTAGTGTCACTATGAAATCTTTCACCTTGATTGTTAGAACCAGTTGGGCTGCTTTACATATTGGAAGCCCTGCCAGTTTCTGAAAACATGATAAGGATAAAGTGTTTTATCTCCGAAAACGGAAAAGTAAAAAGTGTTTTCTTTTTTGGCTTTTTTTTCTTTCCCTTCTTCCAAGTTTTAATTTTTGTGGTCCTACAAGAAAGTTGAGGATGGATGAAATAATCAAATGGCGCGGCAGGAAAATAAGTGATTGCTGTCACCTTTTTCTGCATAACTGACACAGGGCACAGGACACAGGACAAAGGCAATGTCTTTTCATTCAGTACACAGATTAGTAACCATTCAGGCCCAAGATCGATCGGATTGTGACACTTCGAAATAACTAGTAATTAGAAATTCAAAGGTAGTGTTAACTCTGAAATGACCGTGTGTAGTATGTACTGCGGTAGAATTTGCTGATATCCTCTCTCGCCTGATCAAACCACACGCTTGTACCACAGAGATTGAAATTAAACCAATTGCACATGCAGTGTTCAGGAGCGCAAAACTGTCCGTCCGGTGTTTCCATATTTGTGAAATTGACCGCTGAGTCAAGGATCAGTGACATTATAGTCTGGCCTGGTTAGATGCATTATTCAACAGCAATTTAGATCGTGGTGTGAGATGAATTTGGATACATGAAAAATCACTAAATTGTTTTTGCACTTGAGCAGGGTTGAGTTTGTGGGTTCTGAAATTTTGAAATAAGTTATCCCAAGTGTATCTGTTGTATAGCTTTATGACAGAGCCTGCCAGTTTATAAACTATTAACGTCTGGTTGCAACTACTCATGTTATATTATACTTGAAATCTCAGCTAGATTTTACAATTGCAAAACCATAACCCTCAACCTGAGGTTAATTTGCCTCAAGCAGTTTATGTTATGTTGCTGATGACAACATCAATATGCCTCGAGCAGGTTCCATTTTTTTTTCCCCTTCACTCTAGGCTATCATTGTTGGGCTTAAATAGTACATTAAACCCACAACCTCATGAATCTGTCCACGCAAAAGCAACTGGGCTCCTAACTTGGCTTTGTTCATTGATCCACATAATGCTACCAAATTCAGACGTAACCGAATCATCAACATCCCTCTTGGATTCAAAGGTCACTGTGTAAGTTTGTCTTTCCCCTACTTCCCGGAACACAAGCCTGGTAGGATTCACAGTTATCCCCACCATGGATGGTCCGGTCACGGTCACATCATAGACAGATCCTGGAGGTCCAACGTTGGTCAATGTGCGTGTGTATCTAGCAACCCTGTTACTTCCAAACAGGACCGAGAATGAAGGGTAATTGAGTTCACCCGGGTCAGTAAATTTAAAAGTACAATTAACCTGGGGACGCTTGACAATAAGTTGTAGATGTTGGGGGGTGTAGTCCAAGGAGCACAAGAAGGCAATGTAATCCTGGGTGGAGGCATCATAGACAAGGCCAGGAGAGAGGGCCTTTAGTGGGTTCACATGACCAGCACCATAAGCCCATGGTGTGGAGAAGGCCTCACCCATTGCATCCCTGAGAGGAGAGTCTGTGTTGTCATGAGTGTAGGCCGTTGTCATGAGTGCAGATTTGATTGCACTTGGACTCCAATCTGGATGAGCTGCTTTAAGTAATGCACCTAACCCACTTATGTGTGGACAAGACATGGACGTCCCTACATCCCCAAAATAATTCAACAGTGAAATCCGGTAACATATATAGAGAAAAGTCTAGCTCTAGCAATTGAATTAAGAAAGGGTTTGTTTTTCTAAAGTTAACATTTATCTAATGTTTATCGAATTGATGTCGTTTTGGGATGAAAATCATGGTGTTTTTGTAATTTTAATTTATTTCAGGGTTATAATAGTCTTTGTCATTCTAATTTTTTTTAATTTTTCAACCTAGCAAATTTTGACAAAAAATACTGTTCCCATGTCATTTGAGTAAAAAAAATGATAAAATGTGACATTTTGGTCACTAGAAAAGTCTAGCTCTAGCAATTGAATTAAAAAAATACCAGATAAGATGTTGAAGTGGGTTTTGCGAGTGTCCTGATATCCAGATGGGCCAACAGCGTCAGTCCATGCGGCTAAGATGTTAACGCCAGGCCCAATAACATCTGGTTTCAGTATCTGAGGCGTTATTCCATTGGGTCCTCTCGAGCTGAATGCTGCAACCACAGGTGATGGCTTCACGTTCAACACAGTTCCACCAAACCTCAGTACAGCCGTTGGATTAGGATCCGATGCTGCATACTCTCTGATCTCATCACCACCGCTTCTCCCAACTGCCATTGCCGGTACCAAGTGACTGTCTGCCACCAGTTCCTCACCGCTCGCCGCCGTGTTCGCCAGTATCATCCCAACTCCTCCCGCGTCGCGCACAACCGCACCTTTCTCCACACGTGCATTTAGTCCCCTGTCACAAATAACCACCTTCCCACGCACGATCTCCGGGTCGAGTGAACCGGGCATGCAAATGCTGCTGGAGGAGTTGGATTTTTCGTCAAAATAAACCAAACCAACCGGTTCGTCGCCCATCCCTCCTCCGCTGTAAAGCGAAACGCCGGCGAAATGTTTCCCATTCCCGAGCACAGCATACGCCGGAAAATCCCGGTCCAACGTCCCTGCTCCCACGGTCATGATCCACGGAGCCACATTTGCCACGGAGCCGCTGCGAGGTCCGCTGTTCCCCGCCGAACACGAAACGAAGATTCCCCTCTCCACCGCCGCGAATGCTCCGATTGCGATGGTGTCGCGGTAGTACGGGGCTTGTGAGCCGCCGAGGGAGAGCGAGAGCACGTCGACGCCGTCCTGGATTGCTTGATCCATGCCGGCGAGTATGTCGGAGGCGTAGCAGCCGTCGGTCCAGCAGACCTTGTAGGCAGCCAAGCGAGCCTGAGGTGCCATCCCGCGTGCGGTGCCGGTGGCGTAACCGAGTAAGTTGGCATTATCGACGGCGGAGCCAGCAGCGGTGGTGGCGGTATGGGTGCCGTGGCCGTCTCGATCGCGAGGCGAAGCAGGCTCTCTCGCTTTCCTGACGTAACCGCCGCCAGAGGCCATGACGTAGCCCCTCGAGAAGCTGCGAGCACCGATGAGCTTGTTGTTGCAGAGAGAAGGGTTAAAATCAGGAGCGGATTCACAGTGGCCGCGCCATCGCGTTGGGATTTGGGGGATTTGGGAGTCATGGAAGCTCTGGGATTCTGGCCAAACACCTGTGTCGAGTACCCCAATAACGACGTCGTGCGAAGCTTGATAAAGATCTTCCAACAAACCCGAATGGGCTCGGAGGCCCAGAAACTCAGGGGTGCGGGTTGTGTGGAGCGTGTACAGGGTATCCTCGTACACTCCCACAACTGAATCGGAATTGCGCAATGCGTGGAGTTGTTGAGGGTCAAGGGTAGCTGCAAAACCGTTGTAAGCGGTTGTGTAGGCATAAAGCAGGGAATCAGAAGAGTGAAGAATGGCAGAGTACCAGTCATGGTGGGTGGGGTATTTGGAGGAATCGTGTTGGTGTTTCATCTGTACTATGTATGTCTTCTTGCCTGCCAAGACCATCTCTGATGATAGCGTTAGGATTTGGAAGAGGAGAAGGAAGAAAAATGAAAAGGAAGTAGAGTCCATGGCTTGATTTGTTTTCCTAAACCACACAATCAAAATGCAATGCAATAGCCAATAGAGGGAATTAATAAACAAGAAAACCAGGAAAAAAACAACAATTAGTTGTTTTCTTGAACAGGGTTACTATCTTGCTGTTTGCCTAAATCAATTGTGTCCTATCTAGTTTCTGCCATGATATTATTATACTATCATACCTGACTCTCATTCTCCTGTTTAAAAAAAATCCCGGGCTTTTCAGTTTTTGCAACGGCTCTGCCCTTTACCTCTGCTCTTGCTCCAAACTCCAAATATCGATTACAAACTTTAAAATGTCTTCTACAGGAACCACGTGATTATGTGAAATGCCAATTTATTTATTTTGGATGCTATCGATTGGGATAATAAGAGATGGATTTTCGTGAGAAATATTTTTGTCTTCATCAAAGATTATTACAAAAAAACATCGACTAACGCGTATGTGAAGGGTCCACCACCTATCTCTTTAACTCTTTTTTGTGTCGCTTAATTTTTTAAAATTCTTGTTAGGGTAAAAAACGTTATATTCTGGTATGGGAAAATTGTTTATCCTTTAAAATGACACAACTTATATTCTTTCATTCTCACAAAGAGATGAGACTCACATTTTTATTTTTTTGTGAACTCTTTCTACTCCTTTATCTATCTCTTTCTCTCTCTTAAAATGATACAACCTTACATCTTTTAAAATAACACACATTTTACCCTATATATAAAGTAAGTGCTTTTAAATATGGCATTCTATTTTTTAAAATTCGTATAGTTATCTCCTACAAAAACACATATATTCTGGGGCTCACCATTTATTAAAAAAAAAAGAAAAAATGGTGGCACAATTTTTAATGTGAGACAATTATCTCATGTAAAATGAGATAATTATTTCCCTTTAAATATTATTGCAGCAGCCATCATGGTGTATGTTGGTGTACATCTCAATTGACCGGTTTCAGTTTTAACTATAATAAAGGTTCCGATGACTAAATTAATTAGTCACGATTTCAAATCATTTTGTGACGATTTAAAAATGTCTTTGCTTAATTTGTCCATGGTACTTAATTTAGGCTTGTTATTAACAATCAAAATCATGGCAATTCAATCATTTTGTTTGAACACACATGTTTTGTTACATAATTTTTGAGATGTTACATCAAAGGAAATTCCATCAATATTGGTGTACATCTACCAATTAATTTCACCGTTTCGATTTTTAACTATAATAACGGTTATATTTATTTTCATCTTTCAAAATCATTTTGTGAAAGCATTAAAAATGTCTTTGCTCATAACCATACAAAGGTGAAAATAAATATATATAAAATTTGTTAAATCAGAGAAAAGAGAATAGATAACCATTTTGAGAGATCTAACGGTAAGACATATTGGTAGTTTAGTAGTACATAATTTCACAATATCCTTCGCATGTTACAATTAACAAAAATTAACCTTTTTTTTTTAACATGAGCCATTTTAAGAAAATAAGTTAAAAAAAGTATTAAACCATGAGATATAAAAATGTCTGTAGAGAGAGAGAGAGAGAAGGTTTCAATAGTATTACATTATCTCAGATGGCATTCAGCACTATTTACATATAGAGGTTGATCGAAAACTTTATTTTTGTCTGAATATTAATTTTACAGAAATAATATAATTGGGTATTGCGTAGAGGATAAATTTTTTATTCGAGAATCTCAATTTTCAAAAATATGATGAAAACATTCAGTTTATAATAATATTCAAAAATTAAAAATTTAAAAAAATTCAATTTCCTAGAAATTCTGGAAAATACTTATGATAATATAAATATTTTTTACCATCCACTCACGGACTTGATAATTGTAATCAATCAACAATAAAAAAAAAATAGGATAAAAGCGAACAAGAAAAGTAGAACCACGACAAGGATGATCAATGCTGTACGTGTCTGCTTTATTAGTTTGCTCCCCTAAATAAATTTTTTTTTTTTGGTAAGCTACTCCCGTAAATAATTTTACTCGTTGGACATCCTACTCACAAGCTTAATAGTGTTGGATGAGTTTTTTTTTCCCCAAAAAAATAATTCTAAACATAGAATATTCGTTAGAAATTACTGAAACAAAGGAAGCAAAAAGTTTTGTTTGATAATAATGTAAAGGAAAAGGATAGCTCGCAATAATATATATGATTATAGCAATGGTGGAACTTATAATTGCTTAGAGGAATTGCCCCCATTTTTTTTATTTTCTTTTAGCAGCTAGTAGCCTAGTACTATTTAATATTATATAAAGCTTTTTGTAATTAGTTTATGTTTAGATTTCCAGCGGTGTTATTAAAATCAAATCAACATTTAACTTGTTATTGACCCACTGATTCGTGATAAACCACGGTTCAACCGGTATAAACCGACATCAATTTTCTCTTTAAACTGAATTTTTAAAATAAATTATAAAATATTTCAATTTTCACATCAAGTGAGAATCAAACACAACCCTTTGGAGTGAGGAGCACCACTAGGTTTTCGTCACTTGTTAAATAAAATGCACCATTTAATATATTTATTATATAACTATTAAGTAAATTGCATCTAATAGGGATCGAATCCCTTGCATTGAGGATAAACACCACAATAATTACCACTAGACTAATTTGAATTGCACCATTTAAAATATTTATTATATAATTAAATATAAAATATAAATTTATATATATATATATATCCAATTCATGCGGTTTAACAAGTAACCCATCGGTTGAACCAATGAACTAGACTAATAAGATTGCTTTCGAGTTTGGTTTTATTTTTATTTTTGATAAACTTATTGATTGATGAACCCATTGATATTTTTTTATTCTTTAAAATACCTAAGTGCCGTATCTTTAAAAAGACACACTCACAACTATATGATGTAAAACTTGAATATAAATACTTGTACTCATGTATAGTCACACGCTTCTTACTTCTCTAATGCGAGTTGCACGTGCTTGCGCATGTCCTCTCTCTTCACCCAGCAAAGTTATCGGTAATTGCAATTAACGAAACAGTGCAATGTCGCATTCACTCTATCAAGACAACTATCGATGCATCTTTATAATAACTTCGGCATGCGAATAATCACCGACTAGGACGAGGAAGAAAGTCATATGTGGATGTTGAAGAAAAGAAAAATGTCTATTGCCTTTGCATGAAGCTGATACGCTCATGTGCCTCTGCAAGTTTGATGAGCTATATACATATTAGGAATACATGGCAATGCATAACTTTGTATTTACATGTCTTAGTATATGGACAAAAAACCTATTAAAATAAGTATAATATTAGATCCCTTACAGGCAGCATTGGTAATCTCCCCATTCTATATTTTGTCCCTTGTGTCAAAAATACAAAACTCATGGTGCTTTTCGTCTGACACATATTCACGGGTTCAGCTGAATAAACCAACTGATGCATGGCCCATATGTATATGAAAAGTGAAAATGATGCTAAATACTCTAAATCATCGTTAGATTGTCACACGGGTTAACGAAGAGTTCGCGGAGTGGGATAACGGCTAAGATAGTCTTATGCGAAAGATTAATAACCACTAATGGGCTAACCTAGTTAACGCAAGCAAATGGACTCTGTTTGGATATTTATTAAATGTAACGAGTTTTGGTAACCAACTAAGGTGCATATGAATAAAAGGATTTATGAATTCAATGACTTAAAATTTTGGGTTGAGACATAATATTTTATCCACTTGCTAGTTTTACTAGTGGTTGTCCCCGCCTCCGACTCCCCCTGGACCCACCAGACTTCGTAGTGGGAGACCACCACATTTATTGATGATGTGAAATTTATCACACTTGAATAACCCAACATAAATAACAATATTCTTTTACTTTTTAAAAGTATAACTATTTTATATTTATTATTATCTTATTGCAAAAATATATTTAGTCTTTCATCCAAGGTTAGTTAGATGTTAAATACAATTTGAATGAAACAAATAGTATTTTAATTTTTATTTTTAATTTTTTTGATAACAATAATATTTTAATTTTTATCCACGTAAACTTTTTATCAATGATCATGTTTTTCAAATAAACAAATATAACCTTATTTTTTATTCTTTGACTTAAATATGATAAAAAAAAAATATTGATAAAAAGGTATTGATTCCAATATGAAAAATGTTAACCAAAAAAACGTATTTTTATGGGTTGAAGTGATTGAATTTAAGAAAGTTCATTGTAACTAAACTGAAATAATAGCTAGGGATGGACGGTCATTATAACTATTGATGGCTATAATGGATGAAGCGGTCAGTATATAGAGGATTCAAAAAATTAAAGTACGAAAGATAAGAGTTCAACTAACTATTTTCGATGGATCGATACGTGGATACGATATAATACATTTTCATTACGATGTAATACATTTTCAATATATGCATCCAATACATTGGAAAAAAAATAAGGAGTATCAATGTTTCATAGTCCACATCAATAACAATTAATTTTTTTTTTTTTGGTACATTATAATATCTAAAGTTTATTGTAATTGCTAGTAAATAAATCATATAATTGATTTATTTTTTATCATAGATAATTAATAAAATTTGAAATAGGCAGATGCGATTCTAATCGTAATATCGTAACATGTCCTATTTGTTGGAAATTTGTTTAGAAAATCTATTGGTTATGAATAAGAAATGGGTTAAGGAAGAAAAGAATGAAGTTAAAGGGGTGTGTGGGTTTTAAGGAGTCTCACATTAGACAACTAGCAAGAGGTAAGAGAATTTATAAGCTCCAATCTCACACTCCTAAATTGTCCCATAGGGCACTACACTTTAGTGAAGGGGAGAGGAAGTAGGTGGCCTTTAAGTCTATTCTAATTTCTTTATTTCACCGTGTTTGATAATTCTGTTCCTAATAACACTATCTACCATGGCTATTGAAATTTTTAATATGCTCCCGAAGTACCGCGGTCCTTCCACTCAAAAAATTGACACCAGTATTAATTAATTTATTTTTTCTTTTCTCTTTCCTCTCTCCTCAACTTTTTCTCTCTTTCTCTCACCTCAGTCCCACCCAATTTTCCATGATCCCGGTCCACAATAACTTTGCTCTCAACTGTCACAAAAGAAAACGTAACCCCATCAATTGGAGCAAACTTATGGTGGTCCCGGCTCAAAAAGTATTGGGGAAGGACCACGGTGGTCCGGGAGCATAATAAAAATTTCCGACAGAGTTTTTCTCCACACACAAGTATCAGTGGGCCCATTACTTTTTAAAATTAAAAAAATAAAAAGAAAAAATTCAAATTCTAATGTTTAAGGATGAAACACTATTCATTCTTTATGTGGCATTTGCAACGGTTGATTAGGTATAACTAGTACATATGTTTTATAGTCATGACTTTTGGTGGAGAAAAACTTTAAAAAATTACAAATCTACTAGAGTCACCATACTTGTGTGGTGTTGGTAAATAATTTTGTATCAATTTTTTGTTATTTTTAATTTCTCTGACCATCCTATTTATAAGTCCCCCCCCCCCATTGTTTAAAACTATTTGTGAAAGAAAATTTTGAAATATCACTACTAGAAAAGTTGCTTTTTTCGACGGAATTTTTCCGTTGAAAATGGTGAAAATTCCGTCGAAAACAAGACTATCGACGGAATTCAGGTCGTCGAATTTCTCTCCGTAGATAACAAATTTTTCCACGGAATTCAAAATTCCGTCGAAAATTTTCGATGGAAAATCATTAGAATTCCGTCGAAATCTTTTGACGGAAAACAAATTTCGTCAAAAAAATTCGACGGAAAATCATTATAATTCCGTCGAAAATTGTTGTAATAGTTTTCGACGGGAAACAAATTCCGTCGAAAATTTTCGACGGAAAATTATTGTAATTCCGTCAAAAATTGTTGTAATGGTTTTTGACGGAGAATGAATTCCGTCGAATTTTTTTGACGGAAAAGCATTGAAATTCCGTCGAAAATTGTTGTAAAGATTTTCGACGGAAAATGAATTCTGTCAAAAATTTCAACAGAAAATCAATGAATTTCCGTCGAAAATTAATGTTAAGATTTTTAACGTAAACAAAATCCATCGAAAATATTTAGAATTTTTTAAAAAAATTCCTCTCACAAAATTAATACTAATTTTTTGTATTGCACATGATAAGAAAATATAATCAAAGTAAACAACATATCAAAATCATATTTCCTTAATCAATACATTAAATGCACAAAAGTCCCTATCTTATATTAGGTTAAGTATTAAAAAAGACTTATACAATTAGCGAGTTATGAACAATAAATATATATTGTACTCAAACCTAAAGTGATAATAAAATCTTCTTCATTACATTACATTAAATGCAGAAAAGTCTTAATCAATACATTAAATGCACAAAAGTCCATATCATATATATTTTCTGTCTCTGACTATCTTCTTCTACATCAGGAGCATCATCTTCCAATTTGGAACTATCCACGGTGGGAAAGTGCCTGATTAATAAAATTTAGTCATAGTGAATCCCTAAAATCATATATATATTATTAATAAAATCACATTAGAGTTATTCATCTATTTGTATTGATATAATACACGTATATATTAACTGTTATCCCATTTATATTAAATGAATTACATGATTAATATATATATATATATATATATATATATATATATGCTTTGATGGCGTGTGGATTTTAATACATGTATTAGTTGTATATAAAATGAGAAATTAAATATTAACATAAAGTTGTTTATTTACTGGCTGTATAGAAGAGATTAACTAAAAATTATGTAATAACCTAAGTGTCATTCGGTATACACAGTAAACATTGTAAGAATAAACAATTATAACCTAAGTGTCAAGACTCGCACTTAATCTACTAAAATTAAATAAAAAATAAAAAAGGACCAAAACTACCTCATTCTGGAAACTCCACGCCATCAGGATCGTCGGCTTGAAAAAAAATCAACAGACTCCAAAGAAATTAGCATATTATAGTATTAAGCATCAACTCCAAAAACTTTTTATATCAAGTGAAAAGCTACCACTTGTTTAATAATCAGCTCTTAAAACCTTTAATATCCCGTGAAAAACCTAAGTTTCTGCAATGATGTGACACTTTCAATTTTTTTGATTTCATAGAATTTTACATGGACACTAGATCAAACTCAAACTCATCAGATTTATATCAATTAAGTCTAATTACAAACACAAAACTTTGAAGAATATAGGGCAGGTTAACAAACACAAAAATGTCCACAATATTTTAATTGTTCAAGAAGTTAACCTTGAAGCCTTTTAAATCCTCTTTCTTCAATTCTTCTGCCTACAAAAGAAGAAGAAAAAAACTCAATACAAGGTAAATATTTATATATTTAATCCAATTGCCTTCAAGTCATGTACCTGAACTTTGACAGCATACTAATATTTATATTTATATATCAAAATCATACCAATAAGGTAATGGTTATTTCACATTTGTAAAAATACAACTTTGGCATTTCGTCAAACAAGTTATGTACAAGAATTTGAGTACTTTGAATAAAATTCATTCCAAATAAACAAGGTACCTAAGGATGCCTATCATTCATTAATAAGGCAAAATCAAATTCTGTTTTCTAGCACACTTACAGACCACCAAGTTAATTGTAGAATACACAAACCGTGTCCATGGAACCAAAGAACTAGAAGTTACCAAGCATTTGCAAATAGATAATTTAACATATGAGTCTTTTTACTCATATAATCCTCACTTTGTTTATTTCTTTCCAACACAGAACTTATTCACCAACATCTTACTTAGACAAGAATTCCCATCAAAATTTGTTATAATTAAAGAGAAAAAAATTACCAGGAAGCTTTCCAAAACCAAATGATTACTTCTATGAAGACCAGTAAAATAGGAAATCTCAAATTATCTTTTTGCTTCATGGACATAATTCTCACAAAGGAATTTTTTGATTTCATTCTCTATATTTAAGGAACTTTTTTATTTTATTTAAGATATATCAGAGATTTATACTTAACACTACACAAGTGAAAGATGATTGAATAGGTGGTAGTTAACTTGATAACTAATAACAAAAGGTTAGCATAACTTAATAAGTGATAAAATTGAAGTGCTACTCTTTGCATAAAACAAAGCAGACGTCACAGTTTTGGGCTCACCTTCACATAAGACAACTTATCAACCCATTTTCCAATTAAGGAACACTGCAGTGGAGGCTGATTCAACTGCACCATATATTGCTGCATAGAGCAACAAGTCCGGCCAAATATCGATCATATATAAACCAACAGAGAAATCCGACATCCTGCAATCAGAGACCCTCAATAAATTCAACTAGAAAAAAAAAACCCCATTAACCCACCATGAGAAGTCCAAAGAATAGCCGCACCCACAAGTCCAAAATCCCACACATATATAAAGAGCCAGCTTGTGACCCCATTAAGGAAATAACACAGGAAGAGAACAATCCATGACAGAACGCTTACCTGCACAGTGTCTCCAACGCGCTCACCATCCCCAACTAAACAAAACTGAGAAATTAAATTAAATTATTTGAATTAAAAAAAATGAAAAAATTAGAACAGGACATAATAGAGGGACCCACGATGAACCATAGCTTCCGGAGGGTTCTTGTACCCTCGATTCGTGTTGGCCAGACTGGTGGGTTCTTGTAGCAGAGGAACAAGCGGCGTTCGTACAACTCAACGGTGCCAACGATAGAGCTTTGCAGGAAATCGAGGCGCAAGAATCCGAACTTGGCATCGACGATGGACCCAGTGGAGAGAACACCCTCGACGGAGGACCCAGCGGAGAGAACACCCTCATTCTCGGACGCAGTGATAGGGGAAGAATGAGAAGAGGATAAAGGGATTGTGAAGGTGAGGGCTTCTCCTCTCTGATGCTAATTTGGGTAAGGAGGGAAGGTATATCAAATTTTATTTTTTATAAAAAAAATTCGACGGAATTCCTTGTCGAAAATCTTCGACGGAATCGAAATTCCGTCGAAAAATCCAGAAAATCTATTTTTTTTTTGCTTTTATTTTTTATCAAAAATCTTCGACGGAATTCTTTTTCTGTCGAAAATCTTCGACGGAATCGAAATTCCGTCGAAATATCCAAGAAATCTAATTTCTTTTTCTTTTATTTTTTATCAAAAATCTTCGACGGAATTCCTTTTCCGTTGAAAATCTTCGACGTAATCGAAATTCCGTCGAAAAATCTACAAAATCTATTTTCTTTTTCTTTTATTTTTTTCAAAAATTTTCGACGGAATTCTTTTTCCGTCGAAAATCTTCGACGGAATCGAAATTCCGTCGAAAAAATCCAAAAAATCTATTTTCTTTTTATCAAAATTCTTCGACGGAATTCCTTTCCTGTCGAAAATCTTCGACGGAATCGAAATTCCGTCGAAAAATCCACAAAATCTATTTTCTTTTTCTTTTATTTTTTTCAAAAGTTTTCGATAGAATTCTTTTTCCGTCGAAAATCTTCGACGGAATCGAAATTCTGTCGAAAATTCCACAAAATCTAATTTCTTTTTCTTTTATTTTTTTCGAAAATCTTCGACGGAATTCCTTTTCCGTCGAAAATCTTCGACGGAATCGAAATTCCGTCGAAAAATCCACACAATCTAATTTCTTTTTCTTTTATTTTTTTTTAAAAATCTTCGACGGAATTCCTTTTCCGTCGAAAATCTTCGACGGAATCGAAATTCCGTCGAAAAATCCAAAAAATCTATTTTCTTTTTCTTTTCTTTTTATCAAAATTCTTCGACGGAATTCCTTTCCTGTCGAAAATCTTCGACGGAATCAAAATTCCGTCGAATTTTTTGGACGGAATCTTTTTTCCGTCGAAGATTTTCGACGAAAATCAGATTCCGTGGAAAATTCCGTCAACAATTTCAACGGAATTTTTTCCGTCGAAAAATTCCGTAAAAAATAAAGACATTTCTAGTAGTGATATAAAACCTTAAAAAATTAATTTGGCAGACTCTTGCTGGTAGGATATATATTTTATAACTTAGTTTTTGTGTCAAACTTGGCTAAGTAAGAAAATTTAGAATTCACAATTTTTATTCAATACTGTGTGTTTTGAATGTTATATGTTGGACTTTACAATCACTAATAGAGAAAAATTTTTCCATATATTATGTTGGACTAATCACATAATGCTACTCATATTATTATGTATGAGCTAATTTAATTTTTAGTGCAAAAATTACATAAATTAATATGTACATTGATCACAAATGTAACCTCCCATTCATTCTTTAAGACAACTTTATTATAGAGAACTATCCAGAAAACTTTCTGTTAATTAAATTGAGCGTGCCAATATGCACCGACCAGAACGAGGAAAAAAACCACAGGCCCAAGTTGAAGAAAAAAATGTCTCTTGGCTTTGCATAAGGCTGCTACGTTTGATGAGCTATGCATAGTACTACTTATGTACATGTCTTGATACATGGAGAAAAAACTACTTAAATTAAATACAACATTAGATCCCTTATTACAGTGTGGGCCGTTTGAAACGACATTGTATGGGCTAGATTTTTTTTCGCTCTCTCTTAAATTGCTCTGAGATATCTTTTAGATGGGCTTCTTTCTTTAAAAAACTGCTTTTTTTAAGAGAGAGAGAGGAATTTTTTTTCGCTCTCTCTTAAATTGCTCTGAGAGTATTCTAAAGTTATTTCCAGAATTCCGGTTATCTATCTCTTTCTCCCTCTTAAAATGACGTCATTTTACATTATAAGATTAAAAAATTATAATGATCAACATCAACATCAACATCACCTTTATCCCAAATTAACTGTGGGCCGTTTGAAACCACATGAAAGATATAGAATTGTTGAGAAAAAAATAAAAAATAAAAAATAAAATAAAATAAAATAAAATAAAAAATAAAATAAAAAAATAATAATAATAATGATAAAGACTAATATAACCCTGCAATAAATTATAATCATAAAAACACCTTGATTTTTGTCATAAAACGACGTCATTCTGTACTCACGAGAGATAACTTATCTCCATTGACTAAAAATTTATTTTACCTTAAAAAAAAAATTAAATTCTGACCTTTTGTAAAAAGTTAAAATTTGTTATCATAAGAAGAACCACGATAACAAAAGAGAAATTAGAAAATGACACACAATAGTCATTTTATACTTTTAAAAAAAGATTTTATTTTAACACTCAAATAACATTTTTACTTA
Source organism: Gastrolobium villosum (assembly GCA_032173675.1). Classification (NCBI taxonomy): domain Eukaryota; kingdom Viridiplantae; phylum Streptophyta; class Magnoliopsida; order Fabales; family Fabaceae; genus Gastrolobium; species Gastrolobium villosum. Next base: position 24,211 of record JAVKPL010014993.1, on the reverse strand, counting down.
AAAGCACTTTTTAAATATTGCATTCAAATGCAAAATAATTTTAGCTTTTAAAAAAAATTATTTTAAAAAATATAACTCACAAGTAATCCTTTTTTCAAAAGCTCATGAAGAAGAACCACGATAACACAAGAGAAAATAGAAAATGGCACAATAGTCATTTTATACTTAAATAATATTTTATTTTAACATTTAAATAATATTTTTATTTAAAAATGTTTTTTAAATATTGCATCCAAACGCAAAATAATTTTAACTTTTAAAAAAAAAATCTTTTAAAAAATACGACTCATAAGTAATCCTTTTTTCAAAAGCTCGTTCAAACGGCCTAAAGCGGTTTGGCTTGTTCTTTTCCGTTTTTAGAGTGGTTGTTTGCCGGTCCAGTTTTATGGGTTCATTGGACTAGACATATGGTACATTCACCAATTTCTCTATTTAATTTGTCGATTCAATCCAATCTTTTCCCCTCGCTGCAAAAAAAACCCAATTTCAAACGTGCTTAAACATTCATATGACGTTTGCGAAAACTTTGTGTTGCTAACGCATTTCATACTTTATTATATTTTGTTGGTCTTGATTCGCTTTGCGTAAACAATATTTCAGATCCGATTTCATTGGGAAAATATATTTTAGTCTTGTTACTTGGTTTAATCTTTCATGTGTAGGATCAATTCGATGTTAGGAACAATGTTATCAAATCTAAGTGGATAAAGTTGTCATCAAGAAAAAGAAAATGAGTAAAACATGTCAAATAAAGTTACAAATCAACCTCGATCATAGAGAAATACAGACTCGAGACAAAGCGTATTTTTTATCTCCTTGTTAGGCATCGTGTTTACGTTCCATTGCCACAAACCACACAATGACCCGCAAGCATGTAAATAGTGAGTCTTGTAACAGTCTAATAGATCATTGTGCTCCCCATTTATCTTTGACTGTTTTCTTTTGATAGCGCCAAATATGGTGCAAACACTCCCGCCATATATTGCAGTTCTACTCCCACTAATGGCTGGATTGCGACAATGCCAAATAAAATAGATTGCTAATTGTGAAGTGCATGCTCTGGTCAAAATTACCTTCTTCCATTTAGTATTATATTTCAAAGACTATAATGTCCACTTTTTAAAGAGAAAGATCCATACAGTCTTTTTTTTTTTCTTCAGTAATCTGAAAGGTATACTTTGGCCGAAACCGAAGACTAATCCCCAATCGAGCACTGTCGGACCCTTTCGGGGGCTCTCCCAAATTTTTTTTTTTCTATTCCCAAGACTCGAACTCGAGACCTCTGATTAAAGGACCCAGACTCCTTACTACCTGTGCCAAAGAAGTTTGGTGATCCATACGGTCTTTAACTCAACATATTAGGAACTCATTTCCTAGTGTGTGTGTGTCTATATATATATACTAAACAAAGTTAGCAGACCAAATGGGAGTATGCACCAACAATAGCCGAGAAAAGCATAAATATTGAATTAGCATGTATGTATTGTGGGAATTAGCATGTCATGTTTAACCAAAAATTGAATTTATGGAATTAAGAAATAGTTTCTTCTATGATGCACATTATAATTTGGTGGGAGTTTAATGTAAACTATATAGCCTCTTGATAAAAAATGGTTCCGGCCGACAGAAAGTTAGGCATCAGGATTAATTATCCTAATCGTAACAACTTTGAATAACTATTTAAAACTTAAAAAATATAGATGAAAGCTATGATTTGAATTATGATTTGGTGGGAGTTGAACTTGAATGTGATGAAGAATCTCTATCCTTATGTCATAATTTAGATAAGCATATACTTTCATATCCGTTCGGATGCCCACAGATTTTGCAAAAGCAGCCATTTCTTTTGTCAAAACCATGCTTTCGCTCTTTTACATATATTATATGTTCGTCCTGATTTATTGGTCGGAAACTGGCAAGTAGTTCAGAGCCAAGGTGGACCTCTTTTGAATAACTATTGATAATAATCACGTGCATTCTAAAAATGCTTTGCCGTGGATGCTAGCCAATAAAAGTGTTTATCGCACTTAATAATTATGCTCTTTGAGCTGTACATTTTTCTTGCGGTCAAAATAGTAAGATACAGTAAATGATGGCTGAGTTGGTAACAATAGTAAGATGAAAAAAAAAAAAAATCTATCTCACCTTTGATAGAGAATTAAATAGCTTTATTCCTATATTACCAAAAAAAAATATCTTTATCCCTGATCCACGCCATCCTCTGAATTAATCTTGGGAATTAATTTTCTCATGATACACTCACAATACATGAGTGGGGTACAGCCGGTGAAAAGACAAAAAAAATCAAGGAGTCGAAGTTTGTAGAAATAACGGAGGGAGTCAACTTATCTCAAATAGATAATTAAAATTGAGTTAACCTAAAAAAAAATGTAGAAAGAGAGAGAAAGAAAAAACTCCACCAACATAACCATAAAACATAAGCGATACATCAAGTTATGGACTCAGCATTTATTTTTATCAACAAAAATTAAATTTGATTCTGTTAAACCGAATTTCTTTTATTTTTATTTGTTTTGTTTCTGACCACAGTTTATATGAACATATCTCAATTTTTTTAGAAGTAAAAATCACATATTAACACAAAATAACCATTGTTCAAAGTCAAAATAGTACTATTTATTTATTTTTGGTAAATTAAGGATGTGTATTTTAAAAGGAACTTAACTTGTATTATCAAGAAAGAAAGAAAAAAAACTCTACGAATTCGTTCATTCTTTTTTGAAGCACAATTGTTAATGATCTATTTATTATCCTAATTACCTATCTTTTCTTTAAGAAATTATTCTATAATTTTGATTTGTCTCCGTCTCAATTTTATGACCGCTTGCCCACTTCACATTTTGTAAAATACTAGTAGATAATGAATGTTAAGGCTAAATGCATAAATATTTTGACAAATCTAATGTGGAAAATTTTCGCAGATAGCACCCAACTGTTTGTCATCTTCACGATTAACGAAGTTGAATAAAAATATTCCGTGTCATGAAAGTTTTAAAACCGATATAAAAATTTGCAGAAGCAGCTCATCATCAAATCTACCTAGTGATTGCTTATCTTTATATATTATAATTTTGTCCTTGCCTTGTTCATTTCGGCAAATCTGATCTGATTAGGAAAATATCAACATAGCTGTGCTGTTTGGTTTTCGTGTGGACTAGATGTTGGCCTCGTTGCTATTTTTATTCTGTGTCTAAAATCTCTGATTTCCTGCCTTTTGCGCACTGTGGTGAAGTTGAAGTTGGTGACATTCTGTCATGCACGTTTATCTTGAATGATTGATATTCCCGACCTCTATATATATGTGGACCACGTAACCTGACAACGATTTTCTTTCAGTTTGTAGAGAGCCCGTTCCCATTTTCATAAATTAATCACACCCTAACAAATTAGGTTAATTAAGAGGTAATAATGACGGGGAAAACTTTAACTTATACTTTCATAATTAATTCCTGCGTTTTTTTTTTTAATGTATTGAAACTTGGAGGGTATATATACAGTCCATTTGTCTCTTCAAACTTCTGATAAGTCAAAACTGGTTGATGTGAATGAAATTCAAAGTTAATATATTTTGAAAACATATTCGCATGACTAATTATTACTTAATCCTATGATTAATTATTCACCATTTCAATAACACTTGGCCTGTAGTCAACACGATGCAAAGATGTCCACTTGGTAATGAAGTATTTAATTAGTTGATCCTTCATTATTTCACTAATGTTTCTGTTTCTCATACAGCGATGTTGCATTGTTTATTTATTTTATAATTGTCATAAAAAGAAAAAGTAAAAAAGAATACACAAACAGAGACTTGATGATCCACATTCCTTATATATTTGGAATTTACTCAGTCATTGAAGATATATGCTACAATCTACAAAATAACTAATGAGGGCGGCTTTCATGCTGTCCTGCACTCTGCTCTAATAAATTATTATATATAATTGGCAAATGGGTATATTTACATGTCGTTTGGTCAAACCACTTAGCTGTACTCGATTTTGTTGCGGATCTTTTTATATTCGTCCAAAAAATCGTAGTTGGTACGTAATTGTCCATTTATTGAACAAGTCTTTTGATTCATTATTGTATACACAATTCAAAATAATTAATTTCCTCCGGAAATTGAAGAATAACAATAAAGGAAAGAAAAAAGAAAAAGAAAACTCACGCATGCTTCCATGCAACCAACGACAATTAGTAATTTGTAACACACAACGTAACAATTAAGCATTCTTCAGAAAAAATCTATTTACAGTAGTATGACGTATGTGTCCACTAAGATATGCTTTCTTGCCTTTGTGATTCAATGAAGGCGTCAGGTGAGTTTGACTCACTTCTTCCACCATTTCGGTGTTCATCATTCTGTGACTCTGAGTTTGATGACTTGGGCGATCTAAGTGGATGCTTATGGCCATTATTGCGGCGATGGTGACTCCTGTGATGGTGTCCATTATTTTCCCTCTTCCTCTCCTTGGGTGCTTCATATTCTTTAGCATCTTTATGCAATTCATTATTATCAGGATTCTTATGGCCATCTTTGACATGGTGACTCCGGTGATGATGATGATGACCATTCTCCCTCTTCCTCTCCTTAGGTGTTTCACTTTCTTTTGCATCTTTATGCACTTCATTGTTATTATTATCAGTTGGAACCGTGTAAACAAAGGGTCCAATTGGAATATCCTCAAAATCCTGTAGAGGCTCAAGAGTCTTAACCACTGTTGTCATTGAAGGTCTATTCCTTGGCCTGTGGCTGAGGCATTGATAAGCCAATGCAGCTGCTTTACTTGCCCCCATCTCAGAATACTGACCATCGAGTCTTGGATCCATTATACGGCCAAGTTTCCTCGAATCATTCAGTACTGGCCTGGCCCATTCCACTAGGTTCTGCTCTCTTTGTGGGCGCCCCTTGTCCACTGACCTTCTCCCTGTTATCAGCTCTAAAAGGACAACTCCAAAACTATACACATCACTCATAGCTGTCAAGTGTCCTATAAGGAAAAAAAAAAGTTTTAAGTTAGCTATGAATTATGCAGTTCACATTAATCATGTGTGTCATTGTCTATCTATTAATATAAAATTGAATTAGTTAAAATTAGTAAATTTACCTGTCATGATGTATTCTGGGGCCGCATAGCCTTGGGTGCCCATAACTCTAGTTGAAACATGTGTGTCATCTCCTTCGGGACCATCTTTTGCCAAGCCAAAATCAGAGAGCTTTGCATTATAGTCCTGGAAGAATAAATAATGGGAGTGAGTTAAAAATAAGATAATTGATGAAGCGGGTTCAAAAGAGGATGAAAGTGGGGAAGCTAGTGATGCTTACAGCGTCTAACAAGATGTTTGAAGCTTTGAAATCTCTATAGATGACTGGTTTCTTTGCTTCATGCAGAAAGGCTACACCCTTTGCAGCTCCAACAGCAATTTTCATTCTTGTTGACCATGGCAATGATGCCGTGTATCCTGTAATTCCCAAAAAAGGCGCACACACAAAAAGTTTAATACTTTAACGCTATGCAAAGTGAAAAAATAAGAGGGTCATTGATATTTTAAACAGAAATCTTACTTCTAAATAGCTGATTCTCTAAGCTGCCTCGTGGTAAATACTCATATACAAGTAGCCTGTGTTCTTCTTCACAGCAATATCCAATCAGCTTCACAAGGTGTGGATGCCTTAGTTGACCCAGAAACACAACTTCAGTCTGTCGTACGTCAGCATAATTAAAATGGAAAAGCAGGGGTCAGAACTCAAAAGCACTTATTACGAAAAAGATTCTAATTAAAACATGGGAAGGCATTAATCATGTTTGGTGGAAAAAAAGTACTCACCAACCACTCTTTATGACCCTGAGAGCCATCCAAGTCCAAGAGCTTGACGGCTACCGGCTGAGCCTTGAGACCAGGCCTGAGCTTGTCATCAATGAAACCCTTATGCACGGGTCCGAACCCTCCTTCTCCGAGAAAGTTACTGGAAGAGAAGCACTGGGTGATAATCTTGAGCTCGGCGAGTGAGAAAACATAGAGGTTAGAACCTGCTAGAGAAATGGAAAGATCCTCTGAAAGCGTGCAGGCGCTTGGAAAACTCAGATCCGTTACGGAGATCCGGTTAAAAGAACTACTCTTTGTGGCCACCACTTTCTTGGGCTTGGGTGAGGGGTACTCGCCCTTATAACAACTGGGGAACAGCGATCGCCATGTGATTGTCATTACGCGCTCTGCTACAAAAGAAAATGTTTTCTATGGTGAGTTTTAGTTGAGACTTGAGGAGGCTCGGGAAGGCGAAGAGAATATATATATATTAGATGGGAAGAAGCTGACGTGGTAGAATGGTAAATGGGAGAGGCTGAGTTAAAAGTAAAACAGCTCCTTTTCTTCTTTGAAGGCTGGCCCTGGGTTGAATTTTTCCTCTGTTCTTTTTTTTTTTATTAGTTGTCTAGGTTCTATAATGCATAGAATTATTCTACTTTGTTTATATTTATAAATAAATAAAGAGAGAGGGAGAGAGACGTAGTTGTTCTTTGGCGAGGTTTGAATAGACCAAAGATTTGAAGGAATTTGGATATTTGATAAATGAGGAACCGAGTAAAATCTGAAGTCTAAAAAGCAGCGTTGAAAGAAAAATGACAAGGCTACCCATCCTTGACTTTTAGCATTTATGGCGATAAATAATTAATTATATGGAAAAGGAACTTTGGAACTTTTATATTGGATAAAAGCACCTTCGACAATGCTTCCTTTCATTTTCTTTTTCCTTTTTTCCGAGATATTTCAATTAATTTATCACTTAGCTGACTTTTTTTTTTAACACGAGTTATTGTTTGTTTATGCGCAATCTAGACCTTCAAAAGTCGAACGAAACACATGAGAGAAAAAAAAATGGACGGTCCAGACTTTAGCTAGCTAATTTCACTATACAGCAGAGGGTAATTTGATCAAACAATGTTTGTTTTTTGTTTTTTGTTTTTTAGTACACAAAAAAAAAAAAAAAAATGTTTGTTTCAACTGAGTGTCTTGGTATACTTCAGATTCAGAATAATGAAAATAGAAAATTCGTTTGATGTTCCTGCATCATTAGTTTAGTTGGGTTAGTTTCTACGTCAAATATCAAATGGCAAAAGAACATTTAAACAAATATATGTCAGAACATGCTTATGAAACAAAATCAAATATTAAGTTTGGATCAACTTTTTTACTAAAAAAAAATATGCTTTGCCCGCCGAAAAAAAATTATTCTTTCTTTAGGTAAACACATTAGATCGTTTGTGTTTATTTTAAGAAAAAAAAAATCGCAAAACATGTATAATTTTTTTTAATAATCAAATAACTTTTTAAAAGTGAATTCTTACGAAAGAAATCATTTTGATGTTTTTATTATAAGATTGAAAAAAGTAACTTACGAAAAAGAAAAAACACTGCAAGTGTAAAATCACAATACAGTTACCAAAATGCCCATGTTGACTAATTTTTTTACCTAAATGTCACGTAAACAGTGTTATTTCTCAATCTGTCAAGGGAGCAAGTTCATTACCCGGTGTAGTGAACTCGATTAGCTGATGTGTCACATTTTTAGTGGACAACAACTTGGTTTTAACCAAGTTCGCCGATATGGTAGGCGAACTTCATTTTTTCTTTTTTTAATTTTGATACTTGTTATCCACTAAAAATATGACACGTCAGCAAACCGAGTTCCCTACACCGGATAACGAACTTGCTCCCGTGATAGATTGGAAAATAATACTGTTCGTGTGGCATTTAAGTAAAAAAAATCGGTGTTCCGTAAAATCACCTATAAATAAACAAATATTATGTTTCCGGGCAATTATAAACCCAAAAAAAGCATAGTTAGAATTAACTGTTCATCATTTTTTCACGAGTCTTATGTTAAGTGGGACCAATCACCAATGACCGGTGGTGGTTCAGAGTTCAATCATTGCACGGGCGTTAGGTAGTTCGATGTTCACCTTAGAACATTTTTTATGTACCAAACACCCTAAATTTGTGGCGGTGGAAGGAGTCCAGAGAGATGGCATAAATTTGTGGCGGTGTACCAATCGTTGTTTCTATTTTCTAACACCAGGTTTTACCAGACTGTGTTACATGGCATAATTTTGTTGGGTTTACCATTGCCAACAAAGTACGGACACGTAAAATTTTTAGAAATTTGCGTGTCCGACACGGACACGTTCCGACACGCTCGAATACGCGTCCGACACGCAGTCAACATTTGAGGACACGCTCGGACACGCTTTTCTGACACGCAGTCAATTTTTTGGGACACGCGGTCAACGCTCGGACACGCTTGGACACGTTTTTTTTTTATTATTATTATTTTTTTATTTTTTTATCTTAATTTTTTTTATAAACATCTTAATTTTATTTTGCTAACTAAATATAAAAGAAAAAAATTTATAAATTGATTTTTCCTGTTATGAAATTTGACATGAAAAATTAATAAAGTACGAAAAATTATTTATATTTATATTTATGTTATGAAATTTAAATATTTGATTGATTATATGACTTATTATGGACTCTTATATGTATTAAATATAAATTATATTATATATATTAAAATTTTTATTTAATATCAAAACGTGTCCCAACGTGTCCAAATATGACATTTTTTAGAATTAACGTGTCGGCGTGTCGTGTCGTGTCGTGTCACGTGTCCCGTGTCCCGTGTCCGTGTCCGTGCACCATAGACCATTGCATCTAACCGTAGTGGAAAATACAAAAAAAATTGGAAGGCACCTCATATTAACTATGTATTAATTAATTATATAAATAAATTCATATTATTTATTACATGGGATATCTAAAAACCATAAATTATTACTTTCTTAAGATAATATAAAAATATTAATAGCTGAAGGTTGGATTGTGAAGCTGCCATACAGTGTTTTTTATTTTCTTTCCCATTGATTCACATTAACATGCATCTTCTATAAGTCATGTTAACATATATCGACTTTTCAACTTCGACAAGAGTCATCTTTTTTCTAAGAGTCATAATAATTTCTCCCACCTTTTCCTACCAATTTTATTGAACTATTCATTTGTACCACCAATTAATTAAGGTTTCATTTTATCCTTTAACATAACACAATAAATTTTTCTATACACACAACATTTTGTGGGGCCCACACATTTTAAAACAAAAAAAAAGAAAAAAATATGGCACGCAAAACGAATCTCTGTAACATTACACAATCATTTTTCCTAGACAAAAGGATCGTACTAAGCACATTTAACAAATGTATCTCTTAATGAAAGCAATTTGGAAATGATAGATCAATGTAAGGCAGTCAAAGACGTATGTATAACTGACGGGATTAGTCATGTATGCTTCACTGACGGGATTGGAGACATGTAGGATGAAATCTGCAAGCATGGCATGAACCCGTCACCTGAGGTGACGAGACTCGGGTGCATCGCTGACGTGGCTTGAACCCGCCACATATGGCGACGGGTTTGGCGGTGGGTCCCGCCATCTAATGTGACTTCTCTGCTGCGGCTCCCTGCTCTGCCTGCTACACGTCTCTTCCTCCTCTCTTCTTTCTTCTTTCTTCCCCTCTTCTCTTCCTCCTCTCTTCTTTCTCATTTTCTGTTTGTATGTTCTTTCTACTTTGCTTCTCCTCCGGCGCGGAAAAATTGTAAGCACCTCCTGTCATCTTCATTGTTCACTTACAAATATGTAACAAGCTAACCAAACTTGTTTTCCAGTTAAATTTGTTTAACCGTAGGATAGAGATAGAAAAAAAAGTATGGTTTGCTGAAATTTCTTACAAATATGAAGGAATGATGCAGTGTATCTATTTGCCATGCATGTATTATAGGTTCTTATATTATTCGTTCCTTGCATTTGAATCAGTTGGACATCTGGTGTTGTTTCGTTTGTTGGGTAAATAATTAGTCAATGTAATTTATAAAATAAATAATGACACTTTGTGTTTTATATAATTAATAGTAATAATATTGGAAAAAAATCAAGGATAACCTTGTGTTGAAAAATAAGTGATTGATAATAAAATTAAAAATATTAAAATTATAATTAGTAATTTTGTGTTAATATTCTTATAATATTTATAATAGCAATTAATCCTATTAAATATTGTATTATCAATACTGATTTAATCATAATAAATTACTCAAAGAAAGAAAGAATTAAATAATTTAAAATATTAATAAATAATTAAATAGTCAGTATTGTAAAAGTGTTTAATAGTAATCGTAATTAATTAATCATATATATAATATTAATCATAATATAAAACTGTTTTGTAAATAAATAATAATAATATTTTATAAAACTTTACAAACAGAAAATGGTTTTGTAAAGTAATTGATAATTAACATAGTTTAAATTTTTTAGTAAATAATAATTAGTGTAATTATTAATTAATAATTGCAACTATTTTTTTATTAATATAGTAATCATATTTAAGTTATCAATGCTATAGAAATCTTGTAGTAAAATTGATAATTAATATTTAAAATGATAAAGTAAAATTTAATTACTAATTGTGTTATAATAAATTTATAATAATTATAATTAATGTAATTAGTAAATATTTATTGTAATTAGTGTTTTAATTATTATGTGGCATATTTAATTTAACAAGGCCATGGAAACGTTGTTTGAAAATTGTAGTAATTTATAACGGAAAGTATTATTGGTATAATTGATGAATTAGTAATTAGACAAGCCTATTTTAATTGTATGACAGTTATGTTTATTGATTTATTTTTATAAATTGTTGTTAGTAAAATGGCTAGTTATCGATCCTGCATTGACCCTGGTCCCAAAGAATGGGGTGTACTGGATCAGGCTGTGCAACAATCGCACAGATCGCAAGTCGTTTGGAATGAAGGTCATTTGAAGTCCTTGAGAGTGAGACGTGCATCAGAGGGTAAGGGTCGCACAGAAGAAGATAACCCAGATGTGCATCACCCAGACGACATCCCTATAGACTTGCAGCAACATTTAATGCGTGCAGGTTTCTAGCGTACGATTCGCATGAGGCGATTAGGTATATTTCTATTGTCAAAACGACTGTTGTTTATTTATTTGTAATTATTATGTTAGCAATAACAAGTTCGGATTTTTATATTGTTTTCTTAATTTTTTTCATGGCAGGTTGACCATCGGCTTATTACTGCACTAGTTGAGAGGTGGAGGCCGGAGAGTCACACCTTCCATATGCTCGTAGGAGAAATGACAGTTACTTTACAGGATGTTGAGGCCATCATGGGGTTAGCAACTGAGGGTCGAGTTGTTTCTGGGTATCGCATGGGGTTGTTATTCAGCAGTACATGGAAATGTCTCCACTGAAGATTTGGGTCGAGTTGTTGACCCATCTGGGTATACCATTCAGCATAAGGTACACTCGTGCTTATCTGATGCGTCTGTTATTTCTGATGTGTGACAAGTCCAGTTCAGTAGTGCCTTGTCGATGTCAATTCTTACTCTTTGAATACTCGTAAGATCTGCTGGATACTTTTTTTGAATGTCATTTTCGTTAAAATTATAAATGTACGTTGTTGTTACAGATTTGGGCATGGAGCAATTAATTTTTTTCCATTCACCCATCCCATTACCTTATCCAAATTCATATGGAACGGTTACAAAAACATTCATTGTGCTTTGAGATTGTAAATGCTTTGTATGGTTTTCCCTTCTTTTATTTATATTATTTGTTGTATTATATTTTCTAGGTTTAATAATGTCGTCTTGCGGAGACGTCGATTTCAGCTGAAAGATTATCGCATAGAGCTTGATCAGATGGGAAGAAATAATGTAAGAAGTTTGAAAGGACATTGCTTGTTGTGTACATTAAAGTAATAAGTTCTATGTGGTTAACTAATAAATGCTTCTATAGGTTGTAAGTTATTTGGTGATTATATAAAAAAAACACCTATACAATTCCACATTGTCGAAAAAGATTGTATGAGGCAATTTGGAATGCAACAACACATCCCAGGACCTTAGGTCAATTGAAAATTCTCTTACGGGGTAAGATTTAAGCGAGTTCTTACAATTGTGGAACACTAAAAAAACGTTGGTGAATATTTTTATACTATAAATCTGTTTGACTACTCTCGTTTTAAAGTTAAAAGGTATTTATAAGTTAAAGTAAGAAAAAAAAACTTAAAAAAAAAGCTAGAAGCTATTTGGTGATTATATAAAAAAAAATTAATTTAAAAATTACTTAAAAGTTCATATTTTAAGAAAATTCTTTCTATCTTTATAGTTCTTCATTTAAAAAAAGTACATAATTCAATCAAAGTTGATGAGAGCTTCAAAAATAGCTTTTGACTTTTTTTTATTATAAAAAAGAGCTTTTCAATAAAAAAAATTTCAAAGCTTATTTGGCCTACCTTTTGTTTATAAATATCTAACTAAAAAAACAAATTCCAAAGAGGCACTTTATCAAGAAAGTGGTCGTTGGTAGTTCTTAGGATTTCCGGTGCAATAAATAAAGGGAAAAATATTTATCATTTTAAATGACACAACTTATATCGTTTCACTCTCACAAAGAGTTGGGACTCACACCTTTAATTTTTTTGTCAACTCTCTCTCCTCCTTTATCTATCTCTTTCTCTCTCTTAAAATGACACAATTTTATATCCTTTAAAATGACATACACTTTACCCATAAATAAACTCGCTTAACCCATACAATTAATTAATAGGATTTATTTTTCTCATGTTGCATGATAAAATAAATTTTTCCTACACTCATCGTAAAAAAATGTGTCACTCTTTTTTTTAAATAAACGAGTCTCACACTTAATATATATATATATATATATATATATATATGATACGATATGATATATATATTTTATATAACATAAAAGGTTTATTTTTTATAAAAAAAAAGTTTATTTTTTCCCTTAATTAATACATAATTAATGTTAAATATCCTCCAAATTTTATGTGTTCCATTGTCCGACCCAATAGTAAAACCAATAAAATCATGCCAGTTGTTCATGACTGGTTGTTTCTGACAATAGATCTCTATCCAATGTGACAAGTGGAAAGCGGAGACTAATAATAGGTTATAAAATGTGACATTTCAGCAACAAGAAAAAATTAATCCTGATATTTGGATAATATTTTTGTCAATAAAAAATGACATTTTGATGGTTGTCCTAAATATTTAAAGAGTTTTATATTTCTTATTTAACATGAGAATTCAAATTTTTTTACACACTTTTTGATTTCTGTGCTGTCATAAATATTTTTTTAAGCCCAAGAAGGTTTTTTAATTCTCATAATATAAGAGAAGAAGGTTTTTATAAAGAGATAAATAAAAGAAGTTGATGTATTCCCAATTGTTTGGACTCGGTTTTTGTGTGCGGATTAGAATCCTGATATGAAAACCGCATACTGGGGAACTGAGGACAATTTCGTCAATCTGGGAGTAGGTACTAGGATTTTGGGGCAAGGGAGGTGCATTCAACTTGTCATAATCACAATTTCGTCAATGCGCGTTATTTCAAAGAAAACAGTAAATTGAAGGTTTAATATAGTATATGAGAAAGTGTTTATTAATTTTTCCTTAAAGTCTATATTAACAATTTTTAAGTACATAATCAAACATGCATATACATCTTCTACTCGAGTTTAACTATTTTCTTTCAAAGTTCCATCATGCATTTCCCATGTTTTTTAATGATCAGGCTTTTTAATTATTTTTTCAATGATTTCAATTTTAAAAGTTTTCCTTAAAGTCTATATTAACAATTTTTAAGTACATAATCACACATGCATATACATTTTATATTCGAGTTTAACTATATTGTTTCAAAGTTCCATCATGCATTTCCCATGTTTTTTAATTATCAGGCTTTTTAATTATTATTTCAATGATTTCAATTTTAAAAGTTGAAGAGAAGGGGAAGTTTTATCGTTTTCAAAGCCGCCCCCGCGGCGGTAAAAACTGACGATTATATTTATATATTTTTTATTTTTTGAATCAATTTAAATATACTAAATGCTAACTCTTGAAACCGCTGTACACTAATGTTTAGTCCTCAAAAATAGTATTTTGTTTCTCTTTAATTTTACCGTTCACAAATTTTATAATAAATTAAGATTCATTCATAAACTAAAAATGCAAAGAAGTATATGCAGGATTCAAAATTTCAGTTAAAGACATTGATAGTTGTATATTGTCCACCCAAAAAAATACCTGCATCGTTAGTTGTGTATTTCGCATTAATCTTTTTGTTGCATTGATAATTGTAACTTTTATAATTTGGTTATTTTTTTAATATATATTTTTTCTGGGATAAACCAGTACTGTTTAATTTCAAAGACACAGATGTAAATGAAAGCAACGGATTGATGAGGCAGGAATTGTATGTTGTTGGCGTGTTTGTTCTTGTTAATACAACTTATTGTTCATCGGTTAAAAAAATTAAGATAGAAATTAAAATATTAAAATGATCAAACCACGATCATCAAACGTGTTGCGTTAGAAATTTCGTTAAACTGCATCGCTCTCATGATTCAGTATTTAAGAAACAAAATAAAACATATAAAATATTCACCGTAGGTATCTAAGTTTAATTTATCATAAATACTTTAATAATTATTTAATATAAAAACATTTTTTTAAAAAAAATGAATATATTTTTAATACAATTCACAGAAGTTTACAGATAATTATTTGAGTATTTGTAATGACGGTACTTAGCCAAGCGTATGATTCTTCCTTGTTTAACATAAATCAGAGACGTCTGCAGAGTACCATGTTACATGCATGATAGATTAGAAGTACACGCGCATATTACACTCTTTTTTATGACATTCTTTTGACTAGAACCTAAAACCGATTAGATGTAGGTAGGGTCAAAATTAAGGTCACGATATGAAACCGGGGGAATCATCCATCTGTTATCTGGATTATTCTAGTTCTTCTAGATAGTGATTTGTTGAGCCACCAATAATCAATATGTACACTTCCCCTTTTCTTAAGCTTCACCGGCTGTTTGCTATGGAATAATTTTTTGGATGTCGTGAGGAGTGAAAGTGAGAATGATTTATTTTCACGTTTGGTAGAAGAAAAATGTAAAAAATTTCTAGGTATCATTTATTCCGGGGCAACTATTTAACACTAACTATTGTGGATTCTGATTCCCATTTAGAAGGTGGGTATTGTGTATTCCCATGATTTGGTTTCTACGCGTTGTATTTGGCAGACTAAATTATCCTCGAAACTTACACGGATTATTGATCATAACACAGCAAATCTCACGAAATGGAAGAACTCAGATTAATAAAGTGGAACATTAGGTCACCAACGATGCAGCATGTCATTCTTCGGATTTTGTCTTGTTATCTTTTTAGTTAATCTTTTTTTGTAAGTTATTCTTGATGAGGGTAATTTTGTCAAATTTTATGTCAAATTTTATATTTTCAAAAATACTCATTCACAAAAATTAACCAATATTCTGGGTGTGGAAACCTTTCCTATTCCTTTTCCTACCAAACAAACCTACCGAGAAAGGTCGGTAAAATATCCCCTATATATATATATAATTTTAATGGTATCAGAGCCTGGTCCTGGACCGGTGTGTACAGCGGGACGCTATATACCCAGTAGGATCAAAAGTCCCACATCGGTTGGAAAGGAGAACAAAGCATGCCATATATATAGGTGTGGAAACCTTTCCTAGTAGAGGCCTTCCTGGGGGGTTTCCCGAGGGAAACAAACCCGTGCGTACCGAGAAAGGTCGGTACAAAGCGGACAATATCTGGTTAAGTGTAAGGACTTACTATTTGTTAACCCCAGATATATATATATATATATATATATATATATATATATATATATATATAGAGCCTGGTCCTGGACCGGTGTGTACAGCGGGGACGCTGTATTCCGAGTGGGGGAGGATGTAAAAGTCCCACATCGGTTGGAAAGGAGAACAAAGCATGCCATATATATGGGTGTGGAAATCTTTCCTGGTAGAGGCCTTCCTGGGGGGGTTTCCCGAGGGAAACAAACCCGTGCGTACCGAGAAAGGTCGGTACAAAGCGGACAATATCTGGTTAAGTGTAAGGACTTACTAGAGGCCTTTTGGGGTAACCCCAGAACGTAAAACCGTAAGTCCCGGAAGGGGGCAAAGATATATATCTATCTCTCTATATATATATATATATATTGTGATCACATGTGTGTGTGTTGATCTTTTTTGATCTAATAGCTCTCAGATGAGATGTCAAACTTTAAATTTGACACCGGTGTCAAAGGATCTTACCTCTCCTATATATATATATATATATATATATGGGATCACATGCTTACACCAATGTAAGTTACACTCTCAATCTTGTTGATCTTTATATCTAAGGGCTCAAATTTTTAAATAATGTGAGCCATTGGATACAAGTGGATCAATGGAAGATTGAGTGTAAGACTTCTAACTCTTACACCGGTGTATATATATATATATATATATATATATATATATATATATGTATATATATGTATATGTATATGTATATGTTTTAATGTTTCTAGTTTCTACATTCACTCCTAAAACGATGTTGTTTTGAGTTGAGAAATTAAAAAATAACATTGAGAAAGACAATTATAATCCTGAAATAAATTATAATTACAAAACTACATTGATTTTTGTCCCAAAATGATGTCATTTTGGGCTTAATGCAGTTAACTTATATGCATTGATTACCAAAAAAATGAACACACACATATATATATATATATATATATATATATATATACACATGGGGAAAGATCCGTTTACAAATTGTTACAAATTACACTATCTTCTTCCTGGAGAACAGAGTGTACGAGTGTTCTCCCGAAGGAAAATAATGCAGTTTGTAAGAGTGTGGAAACAAAAATGTTTGTAAATATATGTTTGTAAATATCACGTTTTGGTTAATAGAAAAAGTTTATTATACATGATTCAAATTCAAAGAAAGTTTCTTGAATTTTAACCTTCAATTAATAGAGATATATCATATACTACTACATATAGAAATCATAATCAACCAGTGAACCAGAGTCCAGATATAGCTAAATTCGACTTAATTGAATGAGAAAAGTTAGATTCATATAAAAATAAAGTGTAAAACTAGTATCATGGAACATGATCTAAACTATTTTTCTACTCAAACAAAAATGTATGTGGGTCCCATACATATATTAAAAACAAAAAATAAAAATGATCCCATACATATAATAAAAACAAAAAATAAAAAATGATGGTGTGGAAACTAATGAGTGAGTGGGTAAAAAATTTTACATTATGTTACGTGATATTAGTTTTTCCCAAAAATAAATATAGCATTACCGACCAATATTTTATGCCTTATGTGGTTCAACGGAAAAGCGAAGAGAAAAGAGAGATACTCCCAAAAATACCAAAAAAATAGAAAAGAAAAGTCCGCGAGATCAATATAAAAACTCAGTGTGTGGAAATGACAGTGCCGTATTCGAATTGCAGGGTGAAATTAAGATATATAGGACAAACGTCATTAGGATAGAAGGACAGCCAACGCGTTTCGTTGATGGTCAGAACATGTGCGCGTTTCACTTTATAATTTTGAGTAATAAAAATTTAAAATTTATAAAATTACTTATTCGTAAAATTATAAATTTTAATTACTTATTCGGTAATTTTATTAATATAATTTAAAGTTTTGAGAAATAAAACAATGTTTTGCTTTTTGACGGAGCAGAAATCATTTCATCAATGCCTCAGCAATTTCTGGTCATGAAAGACAAATGTCACTAGTGATTTATTATTCTCATGCAACAGGATACGAGTTCTCTCGCTATAGAGATAATCATATATGAGATCCATTTATTCATAAAAAAAAACAATAAATAAAAAAATAATACAAAAATTAATATATGTGTTAGAGAAAAAAATATTCTCATACAATATAAGAGTATATTTCCCTTTCTTTCTTCTGTGATCCAAAAAAAGAGAGTATATTTCCCTATAATAAAAGCTATGCGTTTCGAGCTTCAGATGCTTCATGGTTCTTGCGCGTATCGATGTAGATTAGTGGTTTGATTTGATCAAAATGAAAGGTAACGAACTAGGTCATGTCAACGTGTTTCGCAATGGGAACGCCAAATCGCCAATGCCACATGGAGCTACCTTTCTTGGACCATATCCGGATCCATATCCTAAGCAAAATAAAAAAGCAATTGAATTTGCTGACACGAAAATTATGGAATAATTTAATTCCTAATCCCTATGACCAAATGATCATTCAACGAAATTAATGATTTAAAAATGGTGCATTTCCTGGGCCTCCTGGCTCCGGGCCGGTGCCATAAGAAGAAGTGGGCCCTCCAGGCACAATGGGATCCACTAACACACTAAGTCTTCATGACCAATCAAACCTGGTGAACTATAAATTAATTGGAAATTCTTTTGGAAGCGGAGAAGTTAACCAAATATAGGACAGTGTGATGCAGAAAATAAGTAGACATGGCAAGCGACATACTCATAAGTCATCTGGGTAACATATCAAGCATGAAAATGCGTGTGTCCTTGTTATGGCAGCCTTAAGGAGGGTCTTCAATTCAGATTGCAAGCAACAATTGTTAATAAGTTGACCATGGAGCACCAACTAACTGTCTTAATAATAAAAGGAATTTAAATCCCATAAACACGTATTTCTTAATTTGGTTTTCAAATTTATCTGTGTAAGAAAGAGTTTTCACCTTCAATGTTTGACTATATTTTAAAAAATTAATGTCTTACTTATTAAGTAACAATACTTTACAAAGAAAAATTGACAATGGAGCAAGTTCTTGACGTTATAATTACACTTGATTCTTGCTCTATTATTTCTCCATCATAAGAAACAAACATTACATGTGTGCTTTCGTAGATTTAAATATTTCACTTATTTCTTTTACTAGTTTATACAACATAACATAAACAATTTTTTTTGGTAGATGACATTTTTATCATTAAAAGCTGTTATTTTTATTAAATATTAATAATTTCTAATTGTTTTCGAATATTTTTGTCTATTTATAATTAAGTACAATTATATATATTTTTAATCAAACTCAAAGTGAAGTGATCACGCACTTCATTTATATATATATATATACTGGGGTATAAATAATTGTTCCCGCAATTAAAGCTTAGAGTAGTAGGTAGGTAAAACATTCTCATCAAAATAGTATACGTATCAGGATATTTATTATATACGTATAAGATATTTTAGCAAATTAATGAAAAAAGAATCCACTCATTTAACAATGTCTAAGTGTTAGATACTTACGGCATGTTTGGTGCATAGTATAGTATAAGACTTGATAGTATAAGATCTGATTGTATAAGATCTGATTACAATTAATACTATACAACATTTGGTATGATACTGTATAAAATAATATCCTATATATTTTAAAAATTAATATATTAAAAAAATTTATTTTAATATATAAATATTGAAATAATATATTAGTTCTTGGGAATTGTACTTATAAGCAATATTAATACATCAACCCCTTATCATGCCTAATACACCACTCCTAGGCTTGATTAAGTTATACATCATTTTGATGTATAAGGGGATCTTTATAAACTTATACTATATGATGGTCACACCAAACAACTAAAAATGTCATAACATATAATATAAGCTTATATTATTATGCCTTATACATCACAACAAACATGCCCATAGATATAGTACTTCAGAAACCTAAAAGAGAAAAAAATTTTACCTAATACTTCAATCGTTACCACACACATTCTTCTAAATGAAGTTAAATTTTAACAAACACCAAGTGAGCATATGCATTTAATCCACTTAAACAATAAAATTAAAAGTCATCTAAGTAATTCTTAAAATGGAAGGTCTGTGTAAAATATGAATAAATACGAAAAAACTTATTGTATTATTGAAAACAGAGAGAAAGATTCATAACACATTTGGTGATACCTTAGAAGACAAGATTATGATTTCCCCTTAAAAAAAATGTAATCTACCTCTACATTGAAGACATATGTTTGGTCAGATTCTTGCATGTTTACTTGGTATGTTTATGATTATATTATCTTTCGTTGATATGTATAACAACGTTAAGCGAAAATTTTAGATTTGAAAATAATTTTTATACGGTTTTATTAATGTGTAACATTCCATCATACGCCATCAATAGTGAGAACAGAAAGCATAGATGAGATTTATGAATCTCATATTGCACTTCCCAGACCTTGCTAGCTACGCTTCCAATGAGTTAAACTAAAAACTAAGGGATTTATGAATCTTACGTCACCTGGATGAAACTTGCATCATACTACAGGCACAATGTCTATAGAAAAGAACCGTTAATTTTCTGTAATATAATTGTTGGGATATTAAAGTGTGATGAGTATTTTTACATTTTACCCTGGTTAAAAAATGGGCTAATATAATTATATATATTTTAATGATTCTTATTTATGTAATTTTCAATACCTTAAAGTTTTGGGTTGAGATATGGTGTCGGATCCACTTGCTACGGATGATGTAGCCTTAGCTCATTGGTGGTGGCCCCCCGCCACGAGCTTCCCTATGGACCCGCCTGACTCTGTTATCAAAGTCGGGCTGTGCTCGAGGTAGCCAGGTGATTGCATAGGTTTTGGGTTGAGACGTGGTCCCAAACAAAGCCTAAGGGATTTATGAATCTTATGTCACCTGGATGAAACTTGCATCATACTACAGACACAATGTCTATAGGAAAGAACAGTTAATTTTCTGACAATAACCAAATAATTTTCCATAAACTAATTACGTGAAAAAATATATATTAAACAACAGTATTAATTGGTTTGTTCAAAAATAAATAAAATTGCTTACAATAAATCAACTAAATAGGAGTCTAGATTTCGGGATTCTGAAAAAAGAAAAAAAGAAATAACGCGTGTGAGTAATAAAAGACAAAAATTACAATCAACTTGTGGTTTGACAAAAGCGAAGGGATGCCATTCGCTTCTAGACGAAGAAGCGTCTTTTCTTAAGCTGTGTAAGCTTTGTCTTCTTCTACTTTTCCTCTTTCTGTTTTGTGGTAGTTTTGCAAAGTCGTATTGAGTTGGAAAGTGTCAAATTCACAGAATTATAATAGTTAAATATAAAAGGAATATATTTGAGTAAAAATTAGTATTTTATATACCACTATATTTTGATTATTGGTGTACACATTAAATTTGAGTATTCTTAAGCTATTTCTTATCTATGAAAAAATTAAATTACATATTGTTACAAAATTGATAGTAAAGATAAGAGAATTGAGAGAATTCTACAGAAAAGAAAATGTATTCAGTTTTCATTATTGAGAACTATGGAGGAAACACTTTTTTTTATAGGAAATAAGATTTTCACTATTTGTACAATAAAACTCATACGAATAGTAATTATAAACAGTAAAATGCATATGAATAGCACCCATAAACAGTAACATGCCTATTAATAGTAATGGAAAGTCACCTGCTTATAAAATGCATACGAACAGTAACTATGTATGTAAGGTTACATTACTCATAATAGAAAAGCTTTATAGAGAGATACATAGATGAAACATCCACAAATATATACGCTAATTTAGACTACCTCTTTAAAAATATTTTCAAGAAAAA
This sequence comes from Gastrolobium villosum, assembly GCA_032173675.1. Taxonomy (NCBI): domain Eukaryota; kingdom Viridiplantae; phylum Streptophyta; class Magnoliopsida; order Fabales; family Fabaceae; genus Gastrolobium; species Gastrolobium villosum. Next base: position 2,552 of record JAVKPL010014993.1, on the reverse strand, counting down.
CCTAATGAGATAAAAATTTAACCTGACCCGACAGCCTCCAACTCGCCTTAAAATAACCTGTCTCGCCCTGCCCCACCTCGCTTTTAAAAGTGGGTTGAAAATTTCAACCCATCCGATCTACCTTCAATACGCCCACCCCTCCAACATAATAAAAAGGTAAAATGATTTAAAAATTATATTCTCCACAAATATAAAAGATATCAAATGAAGATAAAAGAAATATAAAAAAATTATTAATTAATGCTTTTTTAAAAAATATAAAAATTTAACCCGGGTTGGTCAACCAACCCTTTGACCCGCCTTAAATGAGTTAGCTAATTGAAATAATAACCTAAGTCGTCATTTATGGCGGGTTAAACAGATCAATCAATGAGTGGGACCCATTTTATCATCTTATTTAATTTATTTCTAATCAATGCAAGATTTTACTGTTATGAATATTTCTAACATTAACAACTCTGTTTAATTATCGGTGAATCCTGTAGGATGAGAATGCTCTAAGGGGTTGGGAGTCAAATTCTAAATACTTTGCCCAACACTTGAAAAATAAAAGGTAGAGGACAATTTTAATTATATCTGTTAAGATCATAGAGTCTTTAAATATAATTTATGAGATGAGCATATAGAGATAAAATTCACATAGAATTCATATGTTAAAAAAAATCATGTGTAGAACCAATGTTAGGATGAAAATCAAAATGTCTGCAGAAAAATTTCTCTTATCATATTATATGATAAATATAAAACCCATAATTTATATGGATATTGTAGTAATTTCGAGTGCATGTCATTTCTCTATTTCATTTGTCTCTTCTCTCAATTCTCTCATCTCCCATTATCAGAGAACAATTTTCTAAATAAAACTGAATATATTAGTTCTCTTAATTTGACTAAAAGCATGGATATATGAAGCATTTGGATTCCTATTGTCTTTTGATGCGCATCACTACCGATGAGGTAAATTGCTCTGTTATGATAATTTAGGGGCAACTCAAATATCTCATAATGCAAGCATATCCACTACTGCAACCTCCCAGCTCACACGAGCCATCAAATTCGCGTTGATCCATCCATTGATTTACCTAGTAGGGGCCACTCATTAACGTTTGGTGTCTTTTGGAGAAGGAAGAGATCCTAAACTTAGCAATATTATCACCAAAGACTAAACATTATCTTATCTTCATCACAGCCAACATTATTGCAAATATTAAAGTGAACCCATTCATATATATTTAGTAACAAAACAAATGGAAATTCTGAGAACATAGATTGACAAATATCCCTGCCACGCCACTAAATGACACTTTTTCTTTTCAAATGAAGAGCCCCACACATGACACAACCACAATATATCTTCAATTTATTGTACGTCCGTTTAGGTATTAGTGTGGTCCAGATTCTATTCATTGGAAGAGTCTCAACGCTACTCAGTCAGTCTAATCCAACACGCAAACGCCACCCTATAGGAGCTTAAGCGCTGTTTGGCTTATCAATTAGTAAATAATAAGTGCCCGCAAAAGAGTCACAACTCATGATTATATCAAGAAAATGGTCATTTAGACCCACCTCATGCAAAGTTTCCTTAAGGAAACCTCAATTTACCGTATCATAAGTCCTCTCAAGTTCAATTTAAATGGCAAAATAATTTTTCTTTCCCTTGTTCTACATCATATGAATGACATCTTAAGTTATAATAATGTTATCCAAACTATGATGTCTAGAGATAAAGATACATTGATTAGGTGACCCAAGGAAATCCACACGTTTCTTCAGGCGAAAAACAGTAGTTTCTGTGATTGATTCATAGAACACGTTGCATAAGCTTGTACGTAGGACGAGAATCTCTAATCCTTTCACGAATTTCAACCGTATTTCACTTCCTCAATGATAGTACAAATGATTGATATGACATGTATACGCATGTCATGGAAAATATTTAATAGGATCTTTTAGCCCACCACTTGATTTAATGGGTTCGGACCAATTAAAATGAGATTTTTTTTTTTTTTGATAGACCAAATGAGATATTTTTTGATATGTGGGTATGAAAGAGAGAGAAACTAAATTTTTTTGTCCAAATGTCTCACTTGAAATGGAAGCAGCACCTGTTACTGGTACACAAAAGATTATCTAAATGTCCAAATGTCCAAATGTCTCACTTCAATTATATGTTGCGATATTTAATAAATTTGAACTTTTATAATTATATATATAATCAAGTTTATTAAATAACAATATAAAAATACTTTAGATCAAAATTAAACTCATGTAAGACAAACACACTGCATTATATTTAACAATTAAGTTATATTAAACAGTATTGTATATCGATCACAATCAAAGTGGGTCACGTTGGAAATAATGCACTGATATTTTAAATGTAAACATCAATTCCTTTTAGACTGAGACAGAAAAAACTATCAAATGTGACTGTTTGTCATTAAATGTTAGCCCACTTCCAATAGGCCACACCACACTATGCACCCTCATAACTATTTTGTCTGTACTATGTGGCCTGTTCCCTACCCAGCTGAATAATCTTTGTTGTAGGC